>JAQGAK010001341.1:0-34848 GCA_034696945.1 Lipothrix lubbocki | reverse complement strand
ATGTCATACATGGTTATATGCATACGAGCTCTCTTTATAAGAGAATTTCTATATAAGAGGCGGATTTTGGTGATTTAAAGCGTTCTCTTACAGCGAGGTTCCAGTGTAGCAATATAATTCTTTAGTTGTCGCACATGCGTCACGGAAGTTTCAAGGATAATTGCTATGGTGAATTCTATGCGTCTGTACATTCTCATGGTTCCATTTTTTTTACCAAGAGCTGAAGGATGTGGACTGGATTTTGACAATATAACTCCGAACACTCCTGACGTCCCAACAATAGAAACAACAATACTTATCCAGGAAGTCCAATTAAACTCGCCCCACAAACTTGAGACTTGATTAGCGCGAACATCAAAGACAGCGAGGAAACTCATCTTTTCAAAAGTTATTGCAGGGCAGAGCCATTCAAAAAAAATATTTTCCGCATTTTTTCGGATCCGTTGCACGAGCCAAAAATCCGCGAAGAATTCCCCCGTGACGTACGAATCAAACCTTTTGGTTTTTAAATTCCAAAAGATTTCCTCCCGATCTCGGATGTAAGTCAAATTTAGGTTGGAACCAATAACAGACATGGCGCAGGCTACGGGAAGAGTGTCCAATGTATTTAAAACATTGCAATCCTTCGGCTGCTTTTGTTTGAAATATGACAAATCCTTGACGAAAGTTCCTTGGAGATTTCGACCCCAGCGCCACCATGTGCGGGAATATGATTCTCTTTTAAAATTTGTGATTTCATGGAGTCGTTGGAAATTTGTGTTCCTTGGCTCTGACGTTCTAATTATATAAATTTTTAATTCCTTTAATAATTCTGATCCAGATTCAGGATTATTGTCGTAGCTGGAGAAATTCGTCGAATTGTTATTATCAGAAGCATTTATGTACTGGATTCTTGAGAAGAAAATTGCAGTTGTAGAAGCCCAGGAATTGTTCTTGAAAAAATTACTAAAGTCCTCGACATTTTTAGTTCGATATTCTGCAGGTAGAAAGGTCCAAATGAGAAATAACTGGGATTTCCCTTAGTCGCTTCTATAAAGAATTTAATACTTTGATGCAATCTCTCTGCCTGAGTCAAATTTTTGAAGAATTCCGGCAAATATAAATGCACGAAACACTGTCCACTAAACGGGGGGATTTGTTCGTTGAATAATTTTCAGGATGGGACGTCAGTGTGCAGGGACCAAATGGCGTAGATTTCTACCGAGTTTTCTGCCGTTGATAAAATCCAAGGGTGTTTTAAATTTTCAGATGAGGAGGGGATGTAACCTGGTAGGAAATCCTTGAAGAGGTAGTCCGGGGTCTCCGTAGGTGTGTTTTTGAAGGAAATTAAGTTGATTGTGCAATCTTCGAATGAGTTCAGAAACAAGTCCGATGACCGTGATTGAGCTTCAATTTCGGTTATGACAAATAAGTTGAAAGTAATTGGCAAAAGTTCCAAAATAATTAATGCCTGTTTTTTAAACATATTAACTGTAGAATATGATTTTACTGCAATTAGTTTTGAAAAATTCTTCGCAATTACAGTGGAACCTCGCTATAGGAGGCCTCCATATAAGAGAATTCTCTCTATAAGAGATCCTTTGGGCTCGCATGTCATACATGGTTATATGCATACGAGCTCTCTCTATAAGGGAATTTCTATGTAAGAGGCAGATTTTGGTGATTTATAGCGTTCTCTTATAGCGAGGTTCCAGTGTATCCTAAAACCACAAAAATTAAATCTGAAAATCGCGGAAAACGCGAAATGGGCAAAAAGTGGTGTAAAAATGCTAAATACAGCGAAATTTACAAAATTTTCACGAAATTTGAACTCCAACAACTTTCTTTGGAATTTATTGTACAAAAACGTCAATTTTAGTTAGAAAAATAAATGCCTAATTTGTTGTTATCCACTTTTGGCATTAAAAACTGGTCAAAATTGAAAATTACTCGGTAAAAATGGTGAAAATGATGTAAGTATGACATACGAATAAGACAAGGAAAGACACACAGGTATGAAAGGCATTGAGTTTCAAGCTGAGCGCAGAATATCGAGTACTGTCCACATTTAAAGCCTATACAAATTTTGTCGGTAAACACACAATGCAGAATGAATCTGGCACAATGCTCTATGTATTGTCTAGGATACAAATTCCTGAAATGCTGAAGAAAACCAGCGTCGAATATGGAGTGCAATATTTGAATTAGTTCCAAGTTCCAACAAAATATACTGTTGAAAATACCACCGCTTTAAATTATTGGCTGATCTAAATCTAATAAATAAAGACTAGTTTGACCGTATGTGGATTATGTAGATTAGTTTCCGCATGTTTGGAATATTTGTATTTTTAAATATATCTGTTCATAATGATATGAATTCAAGACGGACAACTTTTTCCAGGGTGGGTGGATTTTTTAACTGTTTTCAAAACAACCAAATAAACCAGGTTAGTACGGTTAAAACCAGGTTTTTTTGGTTTAAACCAGGTTTTTTTTGGTTTAAACCAGGTTTTTTGGTTTAAATTAATTTTTGCTCCAAAACATTCAATAATTCTGAAAAACAAATAATTTTTACAAAATAATTACCTTCCCACACTCACAGAGCAAAATAGCATGCAAATATCACAATCTAGTTTCAACTTGGAGTTCTTGGAGTGGGGCTAGTATATTTCTATGAAAGCAACGCCATGTACCTCATTCATTCAGTGCTGCCGGAGAGCTGGAGAAATTCCCTCAGTTTCACCCTTACCATAGCGTTTGATGTCTATATTTTTGCTAACGCACACGGAGTCAGTTATCTAGGTGACTACTTTAACATGACTTATCCAGTTGTATACATGTGTCAGGATGAGTTGGACCTCCTCTTGAGCGAAGCCAAGTAATTTCAAAAAGCTGGATACATAAATACCTAAAGTAAATTTGTATTTTGTATTCAACGAAAATGTTTTGAAATGATTCAACCTTTTCGATTTTAGACAATCCACGAACATCAGTCAGCCATCAACGAAGAAACTGTTCAGGAAGCTGAACGAGAGTTGAGTCGAAATCAACATCTATAATGAATAATGAATGTTGTTCTAATGCGGCCTACCTCCTCCAAGTGATTTGTATTAGCATTGCAACATTCGGCATCTTTTCAGCAATTTATTTGCTGCAGTGACGGCATTTCTTGGCATTCAAATTTCCGTAATATACATCTTGAATTTCGGCAAGATGTATGATGCCACGGATATTGTAAATGAGATAATAGGAACGATAATGTTGGGTACAATGCATGATAAAAATGTACACATGTACGCAATTCGAATGTCCGGCTGTATTCCAAGTTTTAATTACACGGCCGGCAGTTTCTATAAAATTGACAGGGGTACCACACCCGAATATTTGAATTTTGTCATCGACCAAGTTGTGTCTTTCCTTCTCACTGTTTAATGTTAATAATTATGTATTGTTGTGAACCTAAAATGGGGAGAGTAGCTCAGTTCACTAAAAAGGTTGGGAGAATAATTTCAACACGTTAAGTAAGATTGGGAGTAAGATCGGAAGTGCCGCTCCACCATTTTATTTAATAAAAACATGCATTGCTATTAATAACATTAGAAATGATTATAAACTTAAATACTAAAATTGAGAATTTGCCTGAAATAAAGAATGAATTATTAAAATTTAGGAATAAATAAAATAAATTCATGACAACAATATATTCATATTGGTGTCATGTCAGTATACATACGTATATATATGAAACATTTATTTTAGAGATACTAATTTTGAAGATTTATAGTGGTCTCTTATATCGAGAATCAATCATATGTACATACTGCAATAGAAGCACTCTAAAGATCATCTAAATAAATGTGAAATCTAAATCACTCTGAATATTTCTATTCACCACACTCAACCGTTCATGCAATGTTAGTAGCTAATCTGTTTTTTGTGTCATTTTAAGATCCTTCCTGGTACAATTGCACAGTATTCTATTCCGCTGTCGTCCTGAAAAAATGTAATATACATAAACATTTCCAAATATAACATGCATATCAGAGCCGTAGCATCGAAAGTAAAGCCAGGGTGACAGGCGACATGTTGGGCGCCATTTTGTTTCCAGAACCAAAATTATAATAATAACCAAAACAAACTTTATTTTTAAGGCGTTAACATGCTTTATTTCATTATTCCGTTACGTTAATCATTTACAATTTACCAAAGACAAATCTACGGTAATCTTTGTTCACAAACTCACTAATAAGTGTATCAACGTCAATATTCTTACTTTGTTCGTTGTAACAATGAATCATGCAGCAATGGTTAAGCCGTTTTTGGCTCATAGTATTTCGCAAATAATCTTTAATACGCCGCAGTACAGAAAATGATCTTTCCGGAGTCGCCGAACTAATAGGAACAACTAGCAGTATTTTGAGAAACTGCTTTATAGATGGAAACATCATTTGAACTTCTGGTGGTAAACATTTGAATGAAGCTACGAACGATGATATTGACGTTTTGTCAATATTGACATTTTGAATCATATTCAATTCCATATCCAACGCCTTACAAGAAATTTGATACTCTTCGGAAAAACTTTTCAAACGTTTAGTAGGTTCATCAATAAACGAATAATTTAAGAAAAGGTCTTCCAATTCTTCAAGCTTCTTAATTCCTTTTTGTGAAAATCTTCTCTGAAACTCGGCGATCACCAATTCCATGGTATTTACAAATAATTGTTTGTATTTATCCTCTGGTGTGCTATATTGTTCGTGTATAGATTTTCCATACCTGCGTGGAGCCTTTCTTTGACGTGGTAATTTTGGCTCATCCAAATCAAATGTTTTGCACTTTCCAGAACTTTCTCCCAAATTGATTCAAAGCCATTTGTTTTCTGATTTTTAAATTCTTGAATTGCCACATTTGCAGCAGCAACCATTCCAGAAACTGTAGACGATTTGCACTGTATAATCTTGCTCAGCATTTCTGTCCTCAGAAGAATCAATTTTAACAACTTTAAACCGAAATAAGTTTCAGCTTTGCAAAACTGTTTATGTAATCCTGCTGCTTTTGAAGAGCATTTGTCACTTGCGCAACTCAATTTGTACAGGAACTCCAAAACAATAGAAAAATTCGAAAGTATAGCTTGAACATTTTTGCCTCTGACTGTCCATCGTGTCTCACATAGCGGTTGAGGAAGAACACTGCTAGTTGTCTCTTCTAAATCCATTTGGATGTCCCGATACAAATTCAGCCTGCAAAATTCAAAAAACATGTATTACAAATGTACTATATTTAGTTTTGCAATAAAGTTTTTTGTAATTATTTTATGCAATAAAATTACCTCTTTGCTGATCCTTTTAGAATAACTCCTACCTCATGCACATACTGCAAAGAGTTTTGCATCAACGGAATAGCTTTTATTACATCTTGAACCACCAAATTTAAACAATGTGCATAACAATGAACGTAGATGGCTCGGTTTTCGATTTCTAGAAATCGCGCGGAAACTCCATTAAATTGCCCGGACATGTTGGCGGCGCCATCATAACACTGTCCTCGGATATTTTCCACTTTTAATCCACAACGAAGTAAAACATCCGTAATAACTGAAAATAAAATTTCAGATTTAGTAGACGTTACTTCATACAACCCAAGAAAATGTTCGGAAACTTCCAGAATTTCATTCACAGATCGAATGCAAATGGAGACTTGCTCTTTCCCCGAAATATCGGTGGTTTCGTCTACAATTAAACTGTACTTCTCATTGTCTACGATTGTTGCAATATTAGCACGCAAGATTTGGTTGCTGACAATTTCTAATATTTCGTTTTGAATTTGGGGTGAAGTGAAGGATTTTGATTTGAGTAAAAACGATTTAAGCTCTGGAACATCTTCTGACCGTAGTTTTAACAGCTGTATATAATTCCCGTTATCCAGCTCGTTTCCTCGAAAAGATATTCCTTGGGAGCCCAAGAAAATTGCAGTTGTGAATAGCAGTTTTAAAGACTTTTTAGCGACAAGTTGATCATTTAAAATATTTTCATCGTGAATAGATTTGATTGACTTTGATTGTAAAGCTGCAATCTTCATAATAGCAAACTTGTGTTGATTAGAAATAGAGTGCGCCAATAACCGTTGTTTTCCTTTTTTCCAGTTGGAAAATCCTTCCGAAATAAATTTTTGCTGAATTTGCATAGTGTCCAGAAAAAGTTTCATTTCATTTGCCTTGGTGCAGAGTGAACAGAATAACTTCCCCCCACCTTTTTCACTGAAGCGAAGCCAATTTTATTCTGTCATCCATGATTTTTGAAAGTAATGCTTTCGACCATTAATTACTTGTGCTTGTGCAGTCGGGTTCGGTGGTGAAACAGGCGGAATAGCTACTGAAACTATTTAAATTTAAACTAACGTGTAATGCACTGTCAATTTAACTATTTAACTAAGAGTAATAAAAATAGACATTAATTACGTTTATCTGCTGGCAGCAAACACATTGAATTTCCTTGTTCTGAGTCTTGTATTTTATTTGACACCGCCCCGTCGTCTTCGATATCAGGAATAGTTGTTAACGCTCCGTGTTCAGCTATAATAGTACATTTCCAAATGTGATTATTGACTATCAAAATAAATGGAAGACTAATATTTGGTGAAAACCAGTTATAAACGAGTAAATAACACAAATGATGTTTTGAATAACGTTCTATAGCCTATGAATACAAGGAAACGAATGCAAAATTTTTAAATCACAATAAAATACAACACTAATTTAAATAAAAATATTTATTAGTACTTAATTATATGATAATTATATTTGAATTTGTTTAATTGCATATTTTGTTTGCATCGTACTATTGCATTAGAATGTACCTACCTGTAATTGGGCCAGAAAAACCCTTGTCCGCATTTCCAGATTTAATAAACCAACTTGAAATTTTTCTTTGAACAAACTTTGATTTATCTGGTTTAGACATTTGATTTTGAAAATTAGTTTTGTGCAGTTACTATAGCATATTAGCTGTGATTACACATACAACTTAATATAAAAATGAACTTTACCGTAACCGTGAATATGACTTGTATACAGGTTTCAACTGACTGAAGCCGTTCTTCGAAACGAGAGCTGGAGGAATGCCATGCAACTCGAACGAATTTTTGAATTTTGGCGACATGCAAAAAACAAGGATTAGGCATATCTTGGCTTTATAGATTATAATGACGTGAATTTTCCAATAACATGTTGAAACTTTACTCAAAAAATTGCAACCATTCAAATTCCTGGGGTGACATTACTATACCATGTCACCCCACGAATAATTTCTGGGGTGACCGTGTCCCCATGTCACCCTGGATGTTACGGCCCTGCATACACTTACTGCTACAAACACAATTCTTGGACTGCAAGTTTACATTTTAATAATCCGATAGGACATTATAGTTGTGTAAAGTGAGTTATTCCTTAAATTACATCGAGACACAACTTCAACAGTGGTAAGGAATTCTTATTTATAGTTTATTAATACCCCTTTGAATTACTTATACTTAACTTAAAAAGTAGTAAGTGGTAAAATGTGATACGGTCGTTCAGTTTTCAGAGAATTACGTTAACAAAGAATCAATTAGGTACTTACTTGGGTTCAATGTGTTTAGCATTTGCTGTACGTCCTCGCTCAATTCAAGTGTTTCTTCATATTTATCATCTCTCTTTGGTTTATCTATTTTCTCCCGGGTTACCACTGGACTAGGTTTCGGTTCAACCTTGGGTTGCTTTGTCTCTACATTAGTTTCCAATTTAACGTCTTCCTTTGGCTCTGGCGCCAGCTTCTTCGCTTCATGTGTAGCGGCTACCATTGGTTCAAAAACAGGTTCGACTATCGTTGGCGTAGGTTCGTTCTTGCGAGGTTCCAACACAGGTTCATTTGAAATTTCAGAGGGTAGAGTGAAAATAGAAGGTTCAATTTTGGCTTCCTCCTTTGGAAGAGCCTTTTCAAGAACTTCGTTGACCAGCTTTTCAGCATCCAAAACTTCCTGCCGGACCCTCTGTTCAGGAAAGTTGCTTCCCGATTCAGAAAATAGGTCCCTTCCAGTCGTTTGAGATTCAATGAATGAAGGCGGTGGCATAGACTCAAACGAGGGTTCCTTCTCTGAAGGTAGAATCTCCTCAAGCTCCTCAGAAACAGACTGCTGATCCTTCGTCTCCACATCTAAAAGAGGGGCATCTGTTTTAGTTGAAGAATCCTCACTTTCATAGAACTTGGGTTGAATGATTTCTTCTAACGATGAAGACATCGTAATTGAAGAAGTCATCCAATTTGCACCCCCACCTGATAAAAATATATCTTCCTGTGACCTCTCATTACCTCTTTGTGGGACAGGAGGAGCCATCTCTTCCCTGCGCTCAAAAGTTTCCAACATGGGGTCCTCTACTCCATATCTACTCATATAATCGTCAGCCCTGGAAGTGGTATGATCGAATGGGTTTATAATATCCTGAATCGTTTGCTGTCCACCATTCGTGAGGAGCACGGGACTTTCATGGCCAAATGACCCAACATCTGAAACGGTCACTGGAAGATTTTGGTGTGGAGGAATAGGAGGAGGTAAGTCTTCCTCCTCATAGCGAGAACTAGTAGTATCAGGGAAAGTCCCTTGACTAAGAGTATCGGTAACTTCGGGTAATGTATCAGACAAGAGTAACTCTGAACTGATGCCAGTCGTAGCAACAACTGCAGGCGGTTCGTTGTGAGAGAAAGTATTAGTATCATGTAAGCTAAAAGGTGCAGCTGGAGTGACTTGCGAAAGAGGCCCTTGAGATTCGATAGAGGTGAAATCAACCAAAGGAGATTGATTTCTATTGCTAATAGCATCATCATTAGCATGAGAAGCATTTGCAGAAAATAAATTTTCAGAAGGCATGTTAGTTAGAACAGAAAAGTTAGTTTCACTAGAAAAATAGTCAGCAGGAGTAGCTTTAAAGTCAGTAGTAGTAGGCAGAACAGAACTAGAAGCATCCCCAAGACCCTCAACCAATTCCTTTTCCCTTTGTCCCTGAGACGACAAAGTCGAAACACCAGAGACATCCGCGAAATCTTCAGAAATATTAGGAACCTCGTTCGGCGAAATAGATCTAATGCTATTTTTTGACGAAGGAAGTTCATCCAGATCCATGAGGGATTCGTCAAATTTTAAATCCTTCTGAGGAGAATCTTTTAAGACTTCCAAGGAATCGGACAACTTTTGTGAGAGGGGATGGGAAGAAATAGAATCTTTTTCGAAATCATCGTCTTCGTCTTCAAAAGGTCTCCTCCGTGGATTTCCAGGAGCAGAAAAATGATCTTGAACGGGTGGCGGCATTTCTTTTGGAATATCTTTCAAAGCTTCCAATGAATCTGACAATTTATTCGATAAGGCTTGAGATTGGGATTGACGAGAAATCGAATCCTGCTCAAAATCATCTTCATCATCGTCTATTTCAGCATTTTGTTGTGGTAGTCCGAAAGAATGTGCTGAGAAAGTCTGATGCCCAGTTGAAAAAGGCACCTCTTGAGTACTTGGCATAGCTTCTGGGAAATGAGCGCTGCTTCTGGTGGTCATTGTAGTTTCTTCATATCCATAATTAATCATATTGGGCGATACACGCTCAAACTGGCCCATCAGCTGTTCATGTTCATCTAAAACTTTCTGATCTCCAGCACCCGGTTCAGTCTTATCAGCAACAGCAGTATTGGTATCTATTTTGAAAAGAGAATCGACTCCAGCTTTGTCACTGGACCCGAATCCAGTATCACCTCCAAATTTCTTGAAATCTTCTTGCTGTCGAATGAATTCGTAATCAAAATCTTGTGGATGATGTTCATGCACTTCGTGTCCAAATGGATTCTTTGACACTGGAACGACATGTTCACGGTCTGACTGTGAGCTAGTCAAATCGGAGACTCTGTCATCCAAAAATGATGAAAGATTTGAGTGCTTTTGATCAAACTCTCGCATCAGGTCGTCTTCAAAACTCTGGCTAACACCTTCATAAGCAGGGAGTTTAGATGAATCCGACGGACGGGCCGTAGTAGACTTCTCGTCTAATTTTCCGAGATTTTGGGCGCTCCTGTCTTCAATTGGAAAATCCATTGCGATTTCTAATCCTGATATAAAAACAGAAAATCAATTAGGTACACTAGTACTTGTATGTTAAGTAATAAAAATATTTAAGATCTTGAATATATCTATATTATTATAGAACTACACAAAACCAGCTACATCACAGTTTGTGACGATAAATACCAGAATTCGCCATGTACAGATAATTGCATTAAATAATTTAAGTAGTACTAATAAACAACTGTGAACTATATTACTATCCGCACTAAATCGGTTGTTTCCCATAAAATTATTTTATATCCCTGACCTCTACGTCTACACCCAAACACCCACAAAATAAGGCTTATCCCTGGGGCAGAAGAAAACATGCATATTTTTACATTTTTATGCCACTGACTGACGTCAATTTTTGTTAAATTTTTAATATTTTAAACTCATGGTGGTAGACCATGAGTATCAATTTTATTTTAGAAAAACTGTACACATCTGGAATACAAGCATATTTTAGCCTATCATAAGATGTTCATGTGTGAAATACATATTTTAGTCATGTTATACTTGATTCACATGAACAACATGAGTATCAAATGAATATAAAAAGAGTTACATAATCTTAAAACAGACTGAATTTATCTGGTGTAGTGTATTCACTACTCAGCTCAACTGCTCTCTAAAGATTGTATTGCTACTAATTGTAGCTTCAGTAATTTTCATTTATGTATCTATGTTTTAAATATGGAGAGGAAGTGAACAGATATCGTCAGAATGCTCTTTATGTTCCACACTCGAATGATTTACAGCACAAATGTGAACATGCTTATCCAACAGCATGCATTAGCAGAAGCTCACTGAGTTTCTCAAATGGAACTAACCCCAAGAACAACAATCTGCACAACTCAAAGTAACTAATAATAAATCATACACTACAAGCACAAAATGCAAACAAACTTATACTTCATGTCTGAAAAGTAATACAATGACTAAAATTTTCCTTGTCACCTATCCTAATATCTATAAATGAAAGGGTTAGCTACCAAATCCAAAGTAAAATTTTAAAATGAGGACGTGTTCTTCAATTTTTACTACACAGCCACCTCTTAGTGGCAACTTAATTTCCAAAAAATGTGCGTATACAAATGTATCCCAAAATAAAAAAATAAATTTTAATAAAGTTGATTCGGGTTAGTGAGCTCCTCCAGCACATGCAAACAAAAATAATAGCCGGCACAAACTCACAATATTTCTGATAGGCACTAATTTGCTGAGATTTCGCTTCTACACTGACAATCCAACTTTCCCAAAAACGATTCACAACTTTGTAATTCTTCAACCTGTCAAGATTCACTGTGACTAAAATGAAAATTTGCTGTGATAAAAGAAGTACAAACCCAGAGACGTTGAGTATCTATACGTGTTCTTAAAGAGATTCACGACGAGGAGATATTGAATGAACTATAAAACGTTGGCAGTAACTAGTGTACAGAAAAAGACAAACGTCAAGCAGCTAGGGATACAGGAACGAAACAAAATACAGACACACAGGGACACGCCACAATGATTTCCCACACGGAGCAACGTAGATTATCTACCTCAAGTCAACGTTGAATTCACCAAACTTGGGACTAAAAAAGAAAAAAGCGTTTGCAATATTATACATCAGACAGATGTACGTACAATATGTACACAAAAGCGAAACTATCACTCAAGCCCGCCTTATTACCTGCAATAGATTTTTTGCGTGTTTTTTTCGCAGCAAAACGATGCATATATATAAGATACAGTCATCCAAGACGTGTGTATCTTCCTATTCAATACCTATACAAGTAGTGGAATTTCAGTTGCACGTCTATGTCGACATAACCATAAAGCACGTGCATATTGTAGTCAGTGCTCTTTTCGGTGACTAACTGCCCTCAAATACACGTCAGAATAATTCTAACCTGAGTCATCTTACATGCCTCACTGTCCATGCGTTTTTTCACCAGCAGAACGGTTTGCTTTTATTAGAGTTGAATAATACTTGAGTATAGCTACAACTACAGTATAAATGCACATTTAACATACTCTGTATTTACAGCCTCGTGTACATAAACCTATTTAGACTCAAGTTGCAAGCCAAACGCAATGAATGATTAATTTAAAATAGCCAACATTACAAGCAGATCTTACTCGAATTTATCAAATTGTCTTCACAGTCTGTACGAGCTGAGCCCTGTCTTTTACTACGACCAGCAAAAGCACAAATGCAGCAATTCGACAATCCCTTAGTCTTCATTACACGAAGGTAACCACTCCGACTAGATTGTCTTGCATTGATTTCTGTCTACACTCTTCTCTATAATGATGAAGTCACTATAGAGTCTAAGCAAAGGCTAAAGTATGTAGCTAGATGGGCAAAAAAGCAGGTTATACGGATTCAAGAACTTCAGATACTTTCACGTGTATATGAGTATAGGTATGTATGTATAAGTATGCACAAGCACCACATCCGAGAGGACCGCTTTCTTCCGGATTCTCCGGCGTAATATTTATTTCGTTTGTATTGAACTACGTCGCAAAGGCTCCTACCCGCTACTAAAATCATGGACGTTGGATATGTGCAAAACACATCATCAACTGCAACTATGCCACATATGATACAGATAATTTCCAACTTAATTTCTTATCAATCTATTGATTTATGCAAATAATCTTCCGAAGAAAAGATATAGAGGTTTTGTAAAAAGTTTTTAAGGAAAAACAGCAGATATAATTAGCTGCATTTGCTTATGGCATACCTTCCACTAACCATTAAATACTACGCTGTAGGTTCTATCATGTATTATGTCTAAGTCACTTAGCGACAGCAAGTGAGAAACAGACTAATTCTCTTTACTAAACAATACAAGGGTACTTCAAACAAATCCAAAAATACATGTGCTGTAGGTATTTAATGGTTATTTATATGGGAAGGAAAGTAGAGTATGCAAATCGTAACTTTAACATATGCAGAAAATCCTGATTTAGCATATGGATAATGCAAGTAGTTAGAACATTTGTTTACACTTTCATCTCAATCCTCGCCCAGCTTCCTTGATTTTACCATATATACTTACTTTAAACATAAACTATATGGAAGGCTAGTATAACATTCCTACCAACGCTTATTGAGAGTACTATGCTCAATAAGCTTTAAGTTGTGTATGCATAGGTGTACGTGGTTGAGACTAAACAAGAGTATTTTGAATGAAGAGAGTTAAGTAACTATAATAGTGTAGCGATATAGTGGACATGTGCAGTCTATACTGGAACAAAGTTTGTTCCACAAGGCTAAATTATTAAGTCGAGTTCGAATGGCATAACATGAATACTAAAGCAAAGTAATTAAAAGGATAAGCACTACTCATTAAAGTTAATACTCTTCTAGCAAGATCTTCCGGAGATGTGGACTACCAATGCATACAACCAGGCCCAACAAAAATAAGTTCGTTCAATGAAACTGAATATGTCTGTATACGTGCAGGTGCAACGATGTTTATTCATCCTCAAGGAAGCAAAAACATTTTCTCACCTTTGATTGCACAGGAAGCATATGATGCACACCTATTTATGTGCAGATGTAACTTTTATAAATCCTATTATTTAGCACTGCAAGTTTTATGCAGGAAAGGAAAAATACATTTAGCATAATATTGACCAGGCGAGGCTTGACTCTAAAACCTTATACCTATAGCTTATCCCTACAACAATCTGGCTGAACATATAGACATAGGGCCAGTGGTCTGAAAATGAACTCATTATGAACAACAAGCTAGTGAATATAACATAGAATACTATACACACACGTATTCATCATTCATATACATACAACAGTCGTGATTCTGTAGTTTTCTCTCTGAACGTCGCTCAGTCTGTACTTTCGCAGCTCAAGGTGACTTTTACCATTTTTCTAAATTCAGGAGTCGTATCAAATGAATTAGGATGACATACAGAAAATTAATGTTCGTCATCCTTATCATTTATGTTCTCATAATTTCATAGCTGATTCTTTGGTTTTTATTAAAAAACTGTACGCCATGGAAAATACTTGGGATACAGATATGAAGATATCTAATATAAGTACAATATTATTATCGCCTTGGTAGGAATATGATTATGAGTACCTGGTGAGTCATACAAAACTGTTGCACATTTATTAAATTTAAATATAACCTACGAAAATAGTAACTAATTATTGAACTGAAGGCTAAACACTCTTGTAAAGATTTAATGTAGTTATGTGGCTATTGACTGATACAAGGCGATTCCCTTCCCCTACAATCTGCTAGTCTTTCCCTAAAACATGGAGATTTTTAAACAAAAAATTCTAACTTGTCAAATCGCATTTATCGTGAAGTAGGAGGTTTGTAAGTTAAAAGAAACTATTTAAAAATAGCTGATAAAAATGGAAATGATAACCTACTTTGTGAATTCTCAATGACCAGCCTCAGCATTTAAAATATGAACATTCAAATTTACTATCAAATTTATCACCACCATCTACATGAAATCACCAACAAAAATTAACAGCTCCATGGTAGTAAGACTAAAAATTGTGCACGACGGTGAAACTACTGAGTTTATAGTTCTAAAACACTAAATGTTTTAGTATGTAATTGTATAAATAGAAGAATTATAATGTTTCAAGAATGGCAAGACTAATCTGACATCATTTAAATTTAAAGAAAATAGTATAAATAATTCCAAATTAAAGGAATAAACGTCACTAGAAAAATTACCTGCAGTATTTAGAACAGTATCTTGGCAGATTTTCGTGATCTATTGCCGTAGAAATACTATTGTTGTAATGATAAAATTTCACTTTCACTAGGCAGCACAATGTCAAGGAAGAAAATGCTAGGTATTTCCGGATAATCGTGTTATTACACACTAGAATCGCAGTGCAGTCTTGTTATTAAAAGTGAGACGTATCTGCAATCTGCATGTGCACCGTCCTCTCCTTGCGCTCACTATTTCACTGGTTGAGTCAACTTTTCCCAGTGGAGATGCTTGAGTAAAGCAAGGGAGAAAAAGTTGAGTAAATATGATAGCAGTTTTGAATGGACTAATCTTTGTTCTAGATGACAAAGTTACTCACGCAAGCGTTATTTTTATTTAAGAAAAAAATACCAGAAAAAAATGTTTTAAAAGTTTGCTCTCCTTGTTTTCCTTCAAGATTTTTCTTCTTTTACGACAATGAGAAAATATCGAGCATGCCTGCCATCCAGCCCAAACACACTAAAAGACTTAACTATTGATTTTATATAGCGGCTTCCTCTCTAAGGTTCTCTCTCATACTCGCTTTCCTCACATGTACAACCACCAACCCTCTCCCCAAACATTTCCAGTAGTTTTCCTACAGATACTTGGTATGCTAAGCTAGACTTCGTGGGTAACATGTACGCATGTAGAGAATAGTACGGTTTAAGGGTATTTTCGGGTACATGCCACGTTTTCATCCAACTGTGAGTCAATCTATTTCATTATATTACATACCAGTCATGTACTCAGTACTCATACATTTAAGTACGTACAGATGCAGTATTTCTCGGGAGTATGTACGTCTCTAGATGATTTTCATGTACCCTGGCTTTCTCTTTCTGTACTCGTATACGGCTGGTTGTGCTCCGGAATAAAATATGGACTTGTAGTTTAATGTAGGTGTAACATTGCCAGTAAATATGTATACGACAAAAACACTAACTCCCGGCGCCGTCCTTTCACATGTACTCTCACATGCAAGCTAGATTACATAGTCTAAAAACACTACTATATGGCACTCCCACGTATGATCATTCTTCGCCAAAGTCAGTCTTTCTTTGTCTTGTTAAAACTAAGGTTACATGTATGTATTCCTCGGCTTCAATGCAAAGATTAGGGTATTCGAGGACTGACTGACACATAGCTTTGACATTTAGCCATCTCTGCATACTGTCGAAAACGTGTTATGTCTCATGTCCTCACAGTGTGTTCCCAGAAACTGTCCAATATGTTTGCATTTCTGGATAAATGCAATTTAATGTTTCAGATTCCCGAAGAAATAAAAAAAATTGCATCCATAACGACGACAGGAAAGAGGTATCACATGAACTTTTATAGAAGTATTACATACATGCGACCAGAAAAAATCACCAAGTTTTTTCTTCACATTGTCTGTTGCTTTATATGAACTGGAAGCATCTAAATCCACAAGTGAAAGGTACCTATTTTCCTCGATATTAATGTTTAAACGAGAAAGCACGTTGTTTATCTGAAATTAAATCAATGAACTAGCGCTACCAACAGAGCTTTGCCCTTTATACATGTGCCCAATTTAAAAGTAATTCGATTGTTTCCCGTAATTAAGTTTCTTACTGGTTCACAGCTTCAGAAGCATTTTCTAAGGCAGTGTGTTCTTGAGGTTTAAATCAATAACGCCAGCCCGAAGGTTAATTACCTTCTAAGTGGCTGTAGTTATTATTATATTAAACAGTTAGCACTGAAGGTGATGCAAGCGTGCCACAACCACTAAATTCGTTATTTAATGTTTGGTAGTTATTATTAAGTTTTTATCTAGTCTAGTCGTATATGTATGGAATCGAAATATCTGTAAATTCAACCACAGTTCAGCTACCATGTTCTTGTAAATTCACATTTGACTACGCCTCATATCCGGAGCATTATCTGAAAACATTGTTTACATGTGCACATATTGCAATTAATGCGGTAGAGTCAACAATTATCCAGGATAGTAAAACTACGAAAGCTTGCATTAGTATATTAGTGTGGTGGATACATAAAAAAAAGTTCGCTATAAAATTTATAGGGTGTAGAGTGTAGGTATATATATGTTAGTTGCTTACAAAATCGCCACTCACTTGTAAGCGCTAACGACTTTATTACACATGTAATTAACAGCAAATGGATACAATTTGGTTTCCTTACATAATATATGACGGCTTCATGTCTAATATTTTGGGGAATTGTAGACTCAGCGCAATGTCACATCACGCTCTTTTAACAATGATTGTCAAAATTTTGCGATGTTCTCTATCCGCGGACAAGTCCAGTATCTGATATCGACCACGACCTCACAGTGAGGATCTAGTTACTATTATATATTATCTGTACAATGTATTGACCTTATGTTACTATCGTATATAGTAAGTATATCGTTTTACAACCCCACCCTAATATGTACTCATACAGATACAGCTACAAGCTACAACTACTATCTTTAGCTCTGAGACAGGTACACTTTAACTACCAGGGACAGGACAGAACTAATAACTAATAATAGGCACCGACAATCACCAGCAACAAGGTGTAATATAGGGTTATAAGAACAAGCGACACTATACAGTTACGCAGTTAATTAACTTTATATGCATTAATAAAATTATAGTCACGATTAGACTATACACTAGAAAAACTCAAGCAAATCCATAACAACATTTAAAAGGAAGTAATATTATTATTTATTTAAATTATGGTGTTGAATGTCTATAATTTTCTCTTAAGTTGACTTTTAACTGTTCCAATGTTTATCTAAACCTTAACGGTTGTCTCTCGCTTTCATGCAAATGCAAATTTATATTTAACTTGTATGACAATTAAAATAAACTACCTGTACAAATTGTCATTTTAAATTCTAATAAGATATCCATATCTCCATGTGTAGTTAGCGAATATCTAATTTCTATTTAAAAAAGTAGTTAAGGCGTACCTCCAGAACTCGAAACCACGACGTATATTCTCAATCAGCTGTCACTGGAATTTATTAGCGGTGAATTACTGACGATCTTCAAACCCAACCAAAGACTCGACAATTCTTGAAACCACAAGATTTATTAAACCTGCATGCAGCATTAAAAAAGGTCAATATCAAATATTACCATTACTAATGACTCCACGATCTCCTAATTATTTACAATGTGTACCATGTCGTAATAAATATCGGTTCGGATTCGGATACACAGATCTGAGGTAGTTCGGTTACCAAAACGGATGTCAAAAGAAAGAAACATATTTATTTGAATTTAGTAATAATATCTATAATCAAATTAGGAGAATTCACCTTTGGTACAATCAATTGATTCCCTCCGCAGTCTATCTTAATATAAACTTATAGTAAGTATTGTTTACGTACTTGTAAACAACATTCCGAAACAAGTTTGAAATTAATTAGTCACTCGAAATGTCAAACTACAAAATAAGGAAATATTCAGAATTTGTTATGCAAAGCATTCTCTGCACAATTATAAAAGAAATTGATGGCGATTAAAGATTCGCAAAAGTAAATAACTTACCTACCACACCAACGCAAATTCCATTGAAATGAGAAAATTAATATTTAACTAAACGTTATCACACTGATTAGACGTATAATGGATTTTAATTTAACAGTAAAAAAAAGTTGTATTATAAGTACAAAAGGCTTTCCGGCTTAATAATGACTAACCAAACATTGGCAGTTTGCAGAAAAATTGCAAGGGAAATCAGTTGTGTTGTGTTTTGTTTTAGCTTTTGACATTGCCTTTTTGTCAGTTAACACTTGTCAATGTTGCCTCCTTCACTGTTTTTTACATGCAGGGGCACATTTCAGCAGGAGAGTTCGCGCAGTCTTCAATTTTAATCACGTGAGGAATCCCAAAGGAACCAATCCTCATTGCATGGAGTTTATCTCACTTTTCCCTGAAAGATAAACAGAACGGTGGACTCGCACACGACGAAATAGGGGAAACAAGGACTCCCATAATATGCCGGCCTAACCATGGGATGTTTGATGCTGATAATATTCCGGAGAATCCCTAATCTGTGAACCAACGTAATAAACTTGACATGATTGCACACATCTATTTATTACTCACGTTGATTATTCAGTATTGTAAAATCCCATGAATCCCATGCTTTGTAATACTTTTTGTCACCTGCAGTCCATCCCTGCCTCTACAGCAATAGAGTCGTCATCATGGAGAGCAGAACCGTTACAACGACGCAAGAAATTTCCCTGGATAATAATACTGTTGTCAAAAAAGGAATTAATGGTATTAAATCATCCATATTCAACGGTGCAATGATTAAGCGAATTCCAGCCGAAGAGAATATTATTTCACCCTTGAAAACTAACAGCAATTCTAAAATCCAACTCCGAAATGGCATTACGGCAGGCAGTGAAAGTTGGGCAAGATCAAATATTCCAAAAGAAACTACTCCGGTGAAAGAGATTTTAATTGAGAGGAACAACAATGATGTAGAGCAACCTAGGAAGAAAATACAGGAGTCCTTTGAAAAATGCTCTCTCATAGATGCTTTCTTCACCTACATGTGCTACGCCGTCTTGGTGATAGTGGGCTACGTCAATGATATTGTACGGCCAAGAGCTTCCGTGGAGGAGAAAAACCGGATGGTGAGTGGGAGATTTTATTGTTTTTAATAATACTCATATGGAAAGATATTACAAAGCCAGGAGGGACAGTCGGCATGAAGAGAAAAGTTACAAAGTACATTTAGAAGCAATCGATATCTCTTATTGTGAGCAAGTAGTATCTTTTATGTAATGTAAATAGTGCAAGTAAGATATTTACAAATCAGAATAATCATACTGTAAGTATATAAGGTTATCGATATACTAATAAGAGTAGTTGCTTAATGCCATCTTTTTGCTTCCACACGTTTGGATTTGGAAACGGAGATCAGAATCATAAATCTTGATAAAATGTTGTAATTATTACAATATTAAAAAAACAAGTACCTGGTACTACCTGGTTTGCTAATTTGCTTTCGTGATTTATTTGGGTATATCACATATGATTTCTTGATTTCTGGTCAGAAAGTTACTATATAGGGTTTCGTATTCTGTGGATACACGTGTCTGTCTGGCTTGCCACTTGCCACACTAATATACATACGTGCTTTCATCTTTCATATATGCACTTAAATATAAATTTACGTTTCGTTCTTTACACGATCCAACTTTAATATACCTAATAATCATTTGTGGGTATTCACTGGAATTGCATTCATGCAACCCATTAACTTGACCGATGTCAACGTAAGTAATGTATAATTATTTTATACTTATATACTGTGTGACGCATGCTTTTTCCCAGAGTAGCCATTTGATGTAGATGTTTAATGTAATTATGATTATGCATCCAGGATGTACATTCTCACATCACATCATTCTTCATATAAATAGCTTTTGTATTCAAAATAAACATTTAATGGCATGAGTTAATCTCTATAGAGAATATTAAGGTAGGCATTTCACCTGGCAAGGGTTAATAGTTAATGCATACACAACAACACGTCAACTATAAGTATAAGTATAATAAATATTTTTTCACAGGGAGCATAAAATTTTTACAACATAGCATGCTAATAATGGTAATATTTGTAAGTAATAACTGTAACGCAACTGCAAATTTTTGTTGGGGTTCTGATGCGTTTTCCACAATTAGAAAGAATTTAGCCGGAACAAAGCTTACAGATTACTGTCACATAGGTGGATAAGGTAAATAGATATGCAGCAGGTAAATAGCATTGCATAATTTATTATAGCTTTACACATTTCAATTTGTAAATTTTTAACACGTTTTAATTTTATTACGTTTTAATATCAGTAAATACCTATATCCAATCCTGCACTTTCTGACTCCTAAAAGTTTTTACAGTTTATAATGTATGATCCACATCCATCCAAATTGAAACAAATTAATATTGTGAAATTTAGATATATCATCCTTATGTACCTACATATAGAATCCTGTAGAACTCTCTCAATAAATCGAATACTTAATTCTACTATATTCACGTTAAACACGAGCATTTTTTAATCAACTATACAATAGGAAACAAGGGAAAATGAGAAGATGATAGCACGAGTGCAAAAGGTGGTCTATCTAAATAATGCAATTGACTCAAGCGTGATTCCTTATCACAGCAATATATCATGATTCGGCCAAGGTTTCAAAGAACTGGCTGATCTATGGAGCCACAAAAAGAGGTTTATCAATATTTGCACTATATATTTCAATTGTTCAATTATGAACAACTTTGTGAACACCACACATTGTATTTGATTTTGTCAACGAACCCGTGGAGCAGTCTGCTGATATAGAGACATAGTAATTATATATCTTATTTACTTTTTGAATGGTAAACAATACGGTGGTCGGAGTGTTAAGTCATGAAAGTTACAGGAAATGTTGGAGTACATAAGTCATTGTATGTATTTCTGGCAGTACAAATAGATGTATGCAACTATCTATACATATGTTGGACCAATTTGATTCATTTGTGGTAATTTAATTTTGTTAACATTAATTTCATATTGCAAGTATATAGCTCTGTGAAATTATTGTTCTTAAAGAGTTTTATCAGCATATAAGTTGTGGAAACGTATTGTATTTTATACCAACATAAAGTTTAAGCCGTGCTACCGGTGGACCGATAGCATTAAAGTGGAGTATTTAGCGACTTCTTATAATCAGAGCTGAAAACAATGAACGATTGTCTCGCCATCAAATATTTGTTTTCAAATTGGCTTTCTCTGTATAAAAGCGACGGTCAAGCGTTCCGCGTTCACTGGTTCATAGTGCATCATTCAACTCGGGCGATTGCACTGACAAAGTTACCTAGTTATTATACTTACGGATTAAAATTATTCATGTACTAGTACATGACATACCTGAGACTGGATGACTTGCCTCGTAGAACGTTGTACTCGTTGACGGTATTTCTAGTTTCAGCTAATTGACTAATTGCCTTCGATTGCAATTAAAGAGTGAGTAATATCATGAGGACAGCTTTGAGCATCATAAATATCTTTGACGTGAGTAACTAACACTCGTGAAAGGTAATCTAATCAGTTTTAAATATTTTACAGGATTACACACAATTATATGCAAGTTTTGAAAGCTTCTATACTCGTCACGTTTACCGTCGAGTGAGAGATGGCTGGAATATTCCTATTTGCAGTGTTCCAGGAGCTTATGTAACGCTGAAGGAACGAGTTTCCCCAGACCATGGATGGTCTTTTGAGTAAGTATTATTACTCAAAATTTCTCGAACACTTTAATTATCAATGATTTATTTGATCCTCCAATATTTTAAATAAATGTTTGAATGCACTCTCATGGCTAAATGATTTTACAATTGTTGTATGATCGAGAATGAATGAGGTCGTAAAAAATTCGAAATATTAATTTTTGAAATTTATTTCCCTGTAGATACACTGGTAAAAAGCTAAAATGTATTAATTTGGGGTCATACAACTACTTGGGATTCGCTGAAAACTACGGACCTTGTGCTGATGACTCTATTGCAAGTATCTATAAGCAGGGGGTATGCACTGCCAGTCCTCGGGGTGAACTGGGAAACACAAAATATCACGATGAACTGGACGAACTCGTGGCGAGATTTGTAGGTCATGAGGATGCCATCACTTGTTCCATGGGATTCGCAACGAATGCATTAAATTTGCCCTGTATTTTGAATAAGGGCTGTTTAGTTATTAGCGATGAGAAGAACCACGCTTCTATCATTTTGGGACTACGGACTTCCGGTGCTACCATAAGGGTCTTCAAGCACAATAGTGAGTAATATTGAATATCATTTCTTCACCCTCTCGAGTTCCTCGTGTCCAATTGACTATCCCCACACTGCCAGTTTGATTGTGTTGTGAAGAGATACAGCAGATCAATTATTATCAATCTATGCATGTAAATTTCATAGGCAAATGCATAAGCTGCAATTTCGCGGATTGGCTAAAACTGGAGCGCACGATTAAAAATTTTAAAGACAGCGTAATGAAATGTCTTTTAGCTGTTGCTCGTATGAGAATTCATTAGTATTATAGTATATCAATATATTGTTTTACAACTTATAAAGTTGTAAAGACATTTCATTATGCCTTTGTTTGCTGCAATATGCGTGTTTATGGACTGTAAATAATATTTATTAAAAATTGAACACTATTTTTTAACTTTATCATCAGATATGCAAAGTATAGAGAAGAGGCTACGCGAAGGTATAATGAATGGGCAGCCCAGAACGCATTTACCGTGGGACAAAATCTTTATAGTTATTGAGGGTGTTTACAGTATGGAAGGTTCTATTGTGCGGCTACCTGAGATCGTTGAACTTAAGAAAAAATACAAGGTAAAATATGTGATTAAATGCTATTGTAATGGGGTGATAAAAACTATATAAAAATATTATAAATCACTATAAATAATAATTTTGCTGGTTTGCAGGCCTACATTTACTTGGACGAAGCTCACAGTATTGGAGCTGTTGGACCACGAGGTCGGGGTGTTTGTGACTACTGGGGCATTAACCCTAAGGATGTTGATATTTTGATGGGGACATTCACAAAAAGTTTTGGAGCTGCAGGAGGCTACATAGCAGGTTCAAGGGAATTTATAAGGACGCTGAAAAGTACAAGTCATGCTCAATATTATGGGGGATCCATGGCAGCTCCAGTGGCAGAGCAAATTATTTCGTCCATGAGAATTATTATGGGAGAAGATGGCACAGGCGAAGGCGTACGTCGAATTCGGCAGTTAGGTCGAAATTCTCGTTATTTCCGGCAAAAATTAAAGCAGCTAGGATTTATTGTTTACGGAAATGACGATTCACCTGTTGTTCCTGTGGCACTGTACATGCCTTCCAAAATTGCTTACACGGTTCGAGAAATGATCAAAAGAGGAATTGCTCTTGTGGGAGTCGGATTCCCAGCAACACCTTTAGTTGAGGGAAGGATTCGATTTTGCATGAGTGCCTCTCATACAAAAGAAATGCTTGATAAAGTAAGTGTAATATTATATGTCGTAATTCTATTATTACGCATTAACCAAGAACATCCACGGAATAAATTAATAATTCATGATTCATTGATGCATTGGTGTAGGTGTTGGAAGAGTTTTCTGACCTTGGAGAGAGCATCATGGCTCGCACCTCAAAACTGCCCAGGCCTAAAGGGGAAATTATTTACGAAGATGTATGAAATTTCGATAGAATTAGTTTAGTGAATTGTTTGATTAATAATAAGTTGTTACATGGTACAATATTTTTGTACATTTCATGACCAAAAGGCGAGTGGGACATTTAGCAAATTCAGTTTCTTTGTCTGTGAAGCTTTAATTCCTTATTTTGTATGTAAAGGTTTAAGATCGTCAGCACTCATATCAATACGAATACACATTATGTATACTACCTATACTTATATATGTAGTTTTAAACTCTACATACCTAAGTATTTTGTACATTTGGGATTTGTTTTGTTAACAGCGGTGCAGGCATCACCAGCGGACATTGTACTTTAGTTATTATGTACATACCTTCTATATTTTTATTTATTTGTTTGTTTCGTTCAAAATAGTTCCTATTTATTTAATTTAGGTACTATGTACACTAATCATAACGTTTCGGCTACGAAGCTGAAAACGCGGAGCTTTTCAGGAAATAGCCAGCGCTAACATTACGCACAAGTATTACAAATTGTGTCATATTATTATAGTAAATTGTTTAAATTTTACTTTCTAATTGTATTCAGATTTGTAATAGACAAAGTATGTAGCTAAGCTAGCTAGATTAGTAAATTTTAGCACCCATTTTTTGTACAAAATCCTTTTAGTTTACTATTTCAGTACTAGACCTAGTACCTGTAGCATATTTTTAAGATAAAGTTTTTGACTGTAATGAACTAGCATAGTAATGAAAGTACATTTAATTATACCATCATTGTCAAGCTTTGGAAATCAAATAAAAGTATATTTTAATTTGTATCTAACCAACACCTTGCCGGATCATTCATAAATCCGTAATTTCCTGCTGTCTTTAAATAAAGAAATAAAACAAGAATAAGTATACATATACTTATTTTACGTCAACTTCATTTACAAATTACATACTTCTAAAATATTGTCAGCAGTCTCTATGTTACTTTTTAAACGTCGATAATATGAGAGCAATCATGTCTCCATGTACCAAATGATAAAAAACACAGGCTCTCTCTAATTTACACACATGTATTTTGCCAATTGCCAGGGAGTTGCTTCCTTGCCAAGCGATCTCATTCTCAAGGATGCTCTGAAATACTGAGATCTTTAAATGTATGTACTATGTTAGTAGGTAGTATGTATATTTCGGGATCATGTACTTCTTCAGATATGGGAAGTACTTTATGTAAGAATTGTCAGTATAACTTGTAAAAATGTTTTACCATTTCGACTGAGATGTACATCTTTCTGATTATCTTCTTCTATAGAATATCGATTGTTCTGATTGTTTTTTATGTTCTTTACTTCCGAAAAACGTTCCTAAATTTTGCCAAAAAGGATTTTTAAGACCTTATATTTGACAATATTTCTGTGATCTAAACGAAATATGAGGTTTGAAATGCTCTCCATAATACTTTCTATTTTCTATACTATCGCTTCTTCTTAAGTACCATATACGACAAAAATGAAACAAGGACCGTGGAAATAGATGTGACATGGGGTATAATGAGGTTTGTTTTTCATTATCTAAATATAAAATAAATTAAATTAAATTGCTAGTATTACCTAAATGAAACAAGGATGACAAATCTTGACAACAATAGTGAAAAAGAGCATAATTAGAGAAACTGAAAAAAAAATTAGATCAGTCGGGATTCGGGATAATAAATAGTGAGGAAGCATATGGGGAACAATAACGCGAAAAACAGTGGGCAGGCATGGAAATAGCTTGAGAAGTCAGTCGGGAAACCTGTGGAACGCCATGACGGCCCTCTACTGCCTCAAGAAATTCGTGATTGGAAATGTAGCAGCAGTCTTTGAATAACAAAAGTTGCACCACCCGATAAGAATTCAATTTGTAAATATTATATTTCACATTTTAAATAACAAGTTGTACCCTCAGAAATAATTTAATTTTTCCACGAGGTCGCAATTATATTTCTACATTGAGGACGTCCTAACTTCTGCAAGGTAATAAAAGCTTTAATTAAATTTGGAATAGTTTTATTTTATTTTTGAATGCACATTCATTCAGGCATATCTCGCTCCTACATTCAAATTAATTACCATGCGAAATTGTTTATTTTATTTGCTTACAGGTGCAATATGTAGAATTTTGATTAATAATACAGATAATTGTATTATATTTCTTGTTTACCCGTTATCGAAGATAATTTTAGTAGGTCTGCAAATTGTACTGAATATTTCTCATAAAATATGTTGTTTTGTGATATTCCTGATCATATTGTTGATTGTGGGTACATCAAATTATGTAACAAAATTATTTTTAAATATAATGTTCGGCAACATTTATTAACCATAATAATGATGATATGAATTCTCTCATGACTGTCTTGATGACCTTAAGATTTTAAGTAAAGAAGTATCTTTGTCGCTAAAAGTAATTTTTGATGATTCAATGAGTAATGCAATTTAGTAATGTTTATTTTTTTATATTTCAAGGTTTATGATTATAATAGAGCTTCTTTATTTAACTGGATATTTATAAAATTGTATTAAAATACTTTTCTGTTAATGTACTTCTATTTGGTCTTTGGTTTAATTTTGGGTTTTGCCATTTTGTCTGTGTGAAATGATAATACTGACGCAAGTATCAGTAATCAGTTCTGTACTTTCTGTATTGGTTTAAAATGTTAGTATGGCTGTAACGGGTAAATCTAAAGATGTTGTAACTAATTACGTGCAAACCTTGAAATGTTTCAGAAAGTTGACAAGAATCTTGTTGAATGTGATTAGAGAGCCCATCCTGTAGACTGCCCATGTCCTTACAGCATTATTTGTGCTTGAGATCATTTAGTTGAATTTTGCGACTGCCCTAATTAATGCACAAGTAAGTTCAAATTGGTTAGAAATTACTCAAGTGATAATTTCATTGATATGGTGATGACGATTGATGTACGATAAAAGTAATGGTACGGGTATACATGTATATTGTAGGACGGAGTTTAACTGTAACTACGATTACATCATATTACATTCGGAAGAGCTAAAATTGTCTGACTTGTGTATCTTGACTGCCGTACATATAAACACTTTTTGTATACAATTTGCAGGAGTGTAGTTTGGTATGAAGCTATGTGGACTGACAAGATAGCAGTCAGTGTGTGATGCAGAAGTTCAATAAATTAAGGACGGAAGTATATATAACTTCATTTTCCCTATCCCTTTTGATTTGTTTTAGTCGCGAGTAACACTTGGTAGTCTTCTTATTTATTTACGTCCATCAGAATTATTGTTAGCTTCTTCAAGGAAATTGAGTTGCATGGAGGAAGTTGAGGATTATTAATAAGTGAATTTTTATTTTTATTATAAACTATATTGCGCAACTAGAACCCCTGTACTTGCGTCCACATTGTAATTGTACGATTTTGTTTGTGTTTTTTTCAGAAATGAGTATGCAGTCACCGAATCACAATCCAATCCACGCTAGAATATTGCCCGTTTCATCCCCCGTGGGGGGTCACTATCTCAGCCCGCCTTATCTTAATCTTCAATAGTGCTAATTTTCCTGTGTTTCTAAAATTTCAGGCATCTGGAGGTTTTGTTTTGTGATCGTTTTACAGTGCAATTTTTTTCTTTTAATTTCCTCTGTAATCAAGTTTTTGTTTTTCGGAGATTAACAATGCGGGTCGTTGCACTAGTAAGTGGAGGCAAAGATAGTTGCTTCAATATGATGCAGTGCGTGGCTGCTGGACATGAGATCGTTGCGTTGGCCAATCTAGAACCTCTCGAGCATCGTATGCGTTGTTTTATTATTTCAGTTCCTGTAAAATATAACTTTAGGAAAGATGACAGTGTCTTATACTAATGCCAGGATTTCTGCTCACATAATAGCAACATTATGATGTACATATATATTTTAATGTGGTAACAGATGAAATCGACAGCTACATGTATCAGACAGTGGGTCATGATGGAATTTCCATGTATTCGGATGCCATGGACTTGCCGTTGTTTCGAAGAAAAATTTTAGGCAATGCAGTGGTTCAAGCCAAAGAATACTTACCCACAGATGGGGATGAGGTCGAAGATTTATACCTCCTACTTACTGATATTAAAGTAAGTTTATTGGTTTAAAAAAATTTAAACATTTAAATTAATATGCAATATTTCGAACCTTGAAAAATTTGAATTCAATGTTTTAATGAGTACTGGTTATTTTCACAGGCTGAGATAGAATTTGACGCAATTGCTGTCGGTGCTATATTATCGGATTATCAGAGGATACGCGTGGAAAATGTGTAAGTCATAATGGTTGTGTTTGCTCAACCTTCGTTGGGAAGTTATCTTATAATTGACTGTGCATAACTGGTTTTTGTGCGGAACAGGTGTACGAGACTAGGTTGTGTGAGTTTGGCCTATTTATGGAGACGGGATCAGTCAGAACTGCTTCAAGAAATGATTGACTGTGGGATCAACGCAATTATTGTAAAAACGGCTTCACTTGGCTTGGACCCTGACGTTCATTTGGGACAAACAATTGCTGAGATGAAACCTCACTTAATTAAATCGGTCGGTTTAATTTTTGGAAAGTTATTTTGTATTATATGTTTTAAGTCTACTAGTGACGATGCTATTCTCAAAGTTCTACATTTTGTTCGCTTATATTTTCAGAAAAAAAAGTACGGCATTAATGTTTGTGGAGAAGGAGGGGAGTACGAGACATTTACCCTTGACTGTCCGCTTTTCCGACAAGCCATTGTCCTGTAAGTTGATATCTCCTTCCAATTATGTAGAATGTTGTAGTAGACCAATGTTTTGCTATTTGTAGCGAAGATAATAATGTTTCTGTTTTACGTTTTAGAGATGAATACGAGAAAGTGATCCATTCTAATGATGCCTTTGCACCTGTAGGGTACTTAAAACTGAATAAAATGCATCTAGTCAGAAAGACTGTAAGTTTTTGTTATTAATTAATTAAGATATATTTGTAAAATAATTAACGCGAAAACGTGGTTTTAATTGGTGTTAATTAATGTTGTAGACATTGAACAAGTCGTCAGAAGAAAATAGTTTAGAAGACTTGCAATCGGATGTTACCACTCATATAAATCCCATTCCCGTACCTCAGAAAAATTTACTTCACGGCCTTCCAATAAAAAGTCCTTTGGACTACCTTTCTGACTTAGTTGAGTGTCACATTGCTGACTGCTGTGATGGTCACGTGGAATTGTGTACTCAGAACCATGGACACCGCGACGGTGATGACGAAGACGAAGAAGAGTGCTTTAGAGGTGGTCACCATGATAAGGTTGTTAGTCCAAAATTAGAGATTAGCAAAAGTTCTGGATCGATTTCACAAAGTTTATTACTGGGAGAACCTGGAAATACGGCAGAAATAAGTAAAACAGATGTGGAAAGTACTATCCATGAATCTCCACTTTCAAGTTCCAATTCAAATATAACCAATATCAGTGCTACTTCTCCTTCACCTGTTTTACCATCTCCTACAACTCCCGTCAGTTGTCCGTGCCAAAGTAAGAGCGTCCGGGAAAAGTTACAGTTTCCAGTAAGTCAGCGAATTACAAATAATGCTGAAGGGTGGTTTTGGATCAACGGAATTCATGATAAAGAATTAGTTAGTCAAAGCAAGATAATCAAGAACAGACGCGATGAGCAGTCTGAACGGCCAAATTTACCACAGAGTAACTGTGGTTCAACTAATCCTATGAAAAATGCCTTAGATTCTCTTCAACGTAAGTTAAAACCGTATTATTTTTGTAAGTTTGTTGACAAGGCCAACAATATTTTACAAAATTTGTTTGGAAATGCTGTATAGATGTTCTGGAGGAACGGAATTTAAGATTGGAGGACTTAGTGGGTGTGGTCATTTACGTGTCGGACATGTCCGATTATGCTCAATACAATAAAGAGTATTTGGAAGTTTTCTCATCTCGACCACCAGTTCGAATTTGCGTAGAAGCTCCTCTCCCATTAGAAATTCCTGTCCTTTTAGAAGCTTTAGCGTTTCGGAATCAAAATATCAACACAGAAGGTGACAACAATTCCGTCAGGCAAGGTATGCATGTCCAAGGAATTTCTCACTGGGCACCCGCCAACATTGGACCATATAGTCAAGCTGTTTGGGTGAGTGTTACTGTAAGCTGAGACCGCAGTCATTGAGATCTGAGAATATTGTCAAATAACGTTTGAATATATTTAGGTCGGCGACATTATTTATGTAGCTGGTCAAATAGGGCTAGTTCCTGGGAGTATGTCTCTTGTAGACGGAGGAGCTCGAATTGAATGCAAACTTGCCCTTAGACATATTGATAGGATCATCAAAGCCGTGGACCCAAAAGTTGAAATGCGGGATGTAGTTCAAGTAAGTACTGGTTTTCAAATTTCACCTTTCCCGTAATTACATATAATAAAAATAAATCATTGCCAGTCCAAATCAAGACAAAATTTATGCTGGGATTTGATGAATGCCTTTGTTATTTATTTAGGGTATATGCTATGTAACGGATTCTAAATTTATCGAGGAATGCAGAAAAGAATGGGAAAAGCGCACAAACAATGCAATTGTAGAATATTTAGTTGTTCCCCGTCTTCCACGTGATGCCAGTGTGGAGTGGCAAGTTTGGGTCCACAAGCACAACACGGCATTCGAATGTAAGTCTGCAAAAATAATATATGTTAATAATTTCAGTATTATTGAATTAATTGGGCGAGGTAATGAATTATCGTTAGCTTGTCTAAACCTTCTAAAGTAGGTTTTTGTTTTTTTGAAAAACGTTGTTGCATAGCTGTGTATTTTTCCCTGGAATTTTAATTCAGTTTTTCGTTATGCTTTGCTGTTGATTTTTCGCATTTATCGCATTTATTTCATTTTATAGTCCGTTAAGTTTTGGCAGGTTGTCCATGCTGATCCACTACAAGAAAAAGTTCTAAAGGTGTATCCGCTTCGAACAGTTTAATTATATGGAAACATATGGTGATTTCTGTTCCACGTGTTAAGGAAGTAGTCGTAAATGTTACCACATGTTTCTAAATATAAATTTTAGATGAAGAAACGGGATGCTACATTGGAACTGATGTGAAGGTTAGGTTGATTCGGCGATGGAATTATGAATGCCGTGTTGCCGTGATCGTTTGCACTGCTCTTATCTGTAAGCGTTAAATCTTTTGATAGCTATCATTTATATATTAAACCACTAGAATGGTAGTGAATTGACCTAAAATTGGTATGATTTTGTTCAGGCAATACTGGGGCTCGATTCGGTCGTTCTGAAATGATTGGAATGACGGAGTATGCATTAAGCAAATTAAATCAAGAGTCTGATGAGAAATCTCAAGAGTGTGCCATCCGGGTTTTCTATCGTTTGGGAACTGTGAATCCATCAGATATTGAAGAAGTCCTTGGCAATCAGTCTAGTAAATATAATGTGGCTTTTTCGATAATACCCGTTTGCTTCCTAGTTAAGGAAAACGCTGTAATAAGTTTCTGTGGTGTTCGTCACAAGTAGGTGAATTATAAGTAATCTTAATGCATATTTTCAAAACTGAAATTACACATATAAGTAAATAAGTAAATACATACAAATATACTTATAAAAATATCCTATAAGTGTAGAACCTTCATCCACTAAGTGTGTTTCGCATGTATTTTACAAGTTTTGTTTCGAAATAAGCTATCCAAACCTATACTAAAGTGTTTGGCGTGCCTCAAATCGCCGCGTTGCCCCTCTCTTTGTAGTGCACTCGCTACTCGAGAAAAATAGAAACTTTGTAATAATTAAGTATATTTACAATTCGTTAGTACGACGTAAAACGCAGTAGGCTTAGTTAATTACAGATACAACCTAACCTACTGGATATGCCTCCTTATGCATCAAAAAGTAAAGGTGCATAATTATTAATTAAGAGTTATAGTAAAAATGTTTTATTTTCAAAACAAGCTTAAAGTTACACAATTCTTTGATGAGTCCGAGGTTGGTGAAGTAGATATTTACATGTGTATATTTAATAATGAGTTAACTTAACCATGAAATAGAGCGTTTTGTTTGTTTCGTCCACCTTAGAGTTTTGTCCCTCTTCAGTTCGCTTTTATTTCGCATACTTTAATGTTATCAATGTTATGTATACATAGTGATAAAACATAATTTACCTGTTAGATCTATAATATATAGAATATTTATTTTGTTCTTGTTTTCATTTTCCCTCTTCCCATACCATATACCCTACACAGGCAGTTTACATGTGACAATAAAGCAGTTAAAAACGGTTATTTTATATTGGAAAAATAAGATTACAATAATTATTTACAATTTAGAGGATAAAAGACTGTATTATTTACCAGGTACTTCCTATTCGCTGGCTCGTCATAAGTTATCTGGAATGTTTCGTGTGAATTGTTTTCAGTTTTTGATGTTTCAAGTGGTCGTTGCCGAATACAAGGATTCAATTTGTTGTAACGCATTTTATGCTGGTATGGTTATATTACTATTAGTTGCTGTTGTCAATATTCAAACAGTGATTGTAGGAAGTATGTCATACATCCTAAATTAAGTCGATAGTTGAGAAGAGACACTATAGTGAACCCTTGATATAATCTATATTTCGAAAAGTCATTTAAAACAGGGCAATAGTTACTGTTACTAGGGATCGTGTGGTTATTACCAGGCTACCATGTCACAACTGTATTCATTTCAGCAAATATTTAGCGTTTATTGTCAATTTTTTAGTTAAATTTGTTTTCTGGTGCTAAAATGTTGAATGAGTAATGAACCATTTACTGAAACGAATGTATGGTTAATAGTGTATACATCTTCGAAGTTAAAAGTAAAAGCAAATTATAATACAGTTTATAACCAGTTCTCGGTATATATGTTATTTACAATATTACAGTCGGTGAATATATGTTATTTACTAGTTTCTACAGTTATGTAAATATGTGCCTGCATTTTAGTTGGTTGGTCACTGGTCACTACCTTTTTTTCACATCTATGAGAAGCCATCACCTGCCTTAACTTTAACATGGTATGATTAAAAGGGTTAAAATTGTTTCAAGTTCAGTTTCTGCTGATGTATGATCGCCGTCTGCCGTTATTTGTTTCCACACCCTAATGTAAGAAACCAATTACTCCCAGTGACATAAAAAATCTAAATACGTATATAGATACTTCCATACACATGGAAAGTTGTAATAACACGTAAGGTCCTTATAATTAGGCCAATTCGCCTTTTTGTTTCTAACACCGTGTGCATTCAGAGAAATTGTGCAACAACTTAAGTGTAAAAATTTAGTGCGATAATGCTTAAAACAAACGAATTGTGATGTCTTCCCCTTGATTCTGTTACATCCTCAATATACTTGTACTTAAAGAACTCACATTTTACCTAATGTATCCAGCGTGTTCGGCGGGAATGAGAATAAAATATTTCGAGAAGTACTGATAGTGATAGTATAATAACTATGTACTTATTGGTAATAATAATACCTAGTAATAATAATCAATAAAACTACTTATTGCGAATCATTGTATGTTGTCCTTTCGAACTACACATGAGGTGGGGGAAATATATGACAACTATGCTAATGATATCCCAAGTTACAGTTTGTAACATCATTCTAAAATATATGGAGAGAGAAACTTTACGCTTAATACGCTTTACTACATACATACAAAAACTTGTAAATGGCAGGTCCGTTTCAAATGTACTTCGTAAGGTGAAATCTTGTTAAATAGCATTAGATTTTACATTAACTGTACTGTTCACAATCAGTTTTCTATACTTACATATACTCTGCAATGTCCATGTGATTTTTGCCCAAACAAGTAATTAACTGTCTTTGGCTCTTGACATTGCAATATTGCATGTTCGGTCATTTAACAGACCGGAAGACATGTCTGAACAGCTGCATTTCTGCATCAACTTGTCCGCTATATAAACGTAGTTATACACAAGTTATCAAAATGGTTCTGGATCTGTGGTTATATTAGCTAGCTACATTCTGGAAAGAATGGGTTAATTTCAATTAAATTGAGAAGAATATAGTTTGTTGATCCAAGTTCAAATTGTATTGTATCTAATATTTTTTTGCATTCGTTGGAATACGTATGTTTGTTATTTGAGTTCCTTAAAATTATTTAAGTTGTAAGTGTATAGCGGAAATGTCTTGTTATATTACCGGCCACTCATGTTGTGTTTAAGTATGTATGCAAAATGAATGGCCTTTGTATCTTGTATGAAGTATTTTGTCGAAATACTTAACGAAATGCGCTTTTTATGGTTCACATATTGGTGCATTGACATATAGACAGTAATTCAGATGAGTTGTAACCTTGCAATAAATACATAGAAATATTTGATCTATTTACGTGTTAATGGACAAGTTGACTTGAGACATGCGAAGGGTGGAACTAATTCCAATAAATAATATTGTAATTTGAAAGATTAAGTCTGTGAATAAAATGACCTATGCATTTGTAACAGGCCCCTTGATATTTCATTTACTTGATCATTTACTTTTGTGTTTATTTACAGTACATGAAGTGATATGAACTATTCCTACGTACTATACTATATGAAAATATATTCGCTCTTTGGAAGATCTGTCTGAATGAGTATAAATTTTAGAGTAGATTAAATTCAAATGCTGAGTTCACATTTCTGTAATATGTATCTTCACTCTTGCTTCGATTCGAGTTTACCTTCATTTATTTCATGAACAAACTAGAATAAAAGCCAGCAGCTTCGCTGCTGTAGTAAATCCAATTTTCATGACAAAATTAGATACTGACTTGAATAATTGCTTTGT
>JAQGAK010001340.1:0-34851 GCA_034696945.1 Lipothrix lubbocki | reverse complement strand
TTTAGATAGGAATTCCGAGAATGATGTTGGTTGAGCCTCAGCGAGTTCAGTGTGAGTAGTGAGTGTGTCTGAGAGCTGATGATGTGTGTGTGTTTATGTTTCATCGTTCTTTCATGAATGGTAAAAGGGTACTTAGACTCCAAAACTCTACTACACTGTACTATACGCTACGTATACGCAAATGATGATTTTTGAGTACATTAAAGGAAAACGAAATAGTTTTGGGAACATTGGGAAGGAAAGGAGTTTCTATTTTCTATATGTAGTAACAGTAACAGTAATAAGTAATGTACTTATAGTATAATGGTAAATGATGAAGACTGAAGAAGAAGGTGAAAAAAGGAAAGAAAAAGCAGGGCCAGAGGAAGTTTGAGCTTTTGCCGCACCCAATGAAACGCCAATGGAAACTCGTTGATGGTGATACCACCACAGAGAATTCAATGGTAAGAGCAATATTAAGGCAAAGGCAAAACCAACGGCAAGAGAGGAGGCATTAACGCATATTATGAATACTGCCATATAGGAATCGAAGGAAAGAGAAACAACAACTCTCTGGTCTCTGGGTTGAGTTTCAACTTCGAACATTTGAACCACCGAGTAAAACTCAAAAAACTTTATATACTTAGAGTATAGAACTTCATAGAAAGAGTCAAGTATTAAAATGCTGAGACTGCCGATGAGACTAACTATAAGACTGAGGAGTATGAGAGTATCTTTATTACATGACATGGACATGGAGCATATATAATACATTGGAGTATTGTATTGTGTATTGGATTGGATTTAAATAAAAAAAGTTCGCCCCGAAGCAGCAGATGATGATGAAGAATCAAGGAATAAACGTAAAAGAATAAAGAATGAACGCAGACGAGAATTAAAACAGAATACAGAGAGAGAGAGAGAGAATAGTAATAGAGAACTGGAATACTGGTCGGTCGGAGTAACGTAACTCTTTTTACATTACAGCTCTTTTTATTCTCATACTGCTCAACTGCTCTTCACAACTGCTCGTATTCCTATTCTAATATACATATGTACAATTACTATATACATATATGTTTCAAAATATAATATATTAAATCCTCTATATAAACACACGCTCATCTCTTTGTTAAATGTTCCTTGCTTTAGTTTAGCTTTAGCTCTATTGCTCCGCTGTGTTCACATATATCTGTAGTTGAGTTTTTTCAGTTCTTCAGCTTTATTCAGCAGACCTCTGATATATAAAAGTTGAGAGTTTGGAGTGTTGTCTGTGTGTGTGTGAGTTTGTGACTTCTGACATTGTCAGCTCTCGCACTAGCTCACTATAGCAAGAATATACATTGAATTGAATTCAAGTATTGAGTTTTGTGTGGTGAGCGACGACGAGCCGTTCTACTGCCGTTCATATACAAAAGTATAGTTAAAGGTTGTGTGTGTGTGAGTTTGTTCACAAAATTGTGAGCCGTTCACGTTCCGTTCCCACTTTTTCCTACTCCACCCAACATCAAGACCATCGAAGACCCAAAGTAAAGAACACTTTATATACGAGATATATAATAGACGACGAGAGTACTATTACTATTACTGCACACACACATTGAATTACATATAGGTTTTTAGTCACACTACTCACATATACAAAAAGTAAGTATAGTATTCTTTTGGTGAACAGTCATCAGTTGACAGTTGATCATGTCATGCACAGTGTCAACTTTTCCTTTTAGTCTTTTTTTCAGTTTCAAACACTTATTTATTTATTAATTATTCACATTTATGTAAGTATACTGTACACATTTTTGTAAAATATCCCTCCCTCCACACTCTTTTTTATTATAGTTCTCCCCTTTTATTGTATAACATCATTATTAAAGTATACATTGTTTATTCTCCAATTTTTTCTATCACAAAAAACAAAGGTTTACTACACATACACACAGTCTATTAATATTATAGGATTACCACGGTGTAGATATATATGATTGTGTATGCAAAACCACGTTGATTGTCAATTAAACATCGGTCAATAATAATTCCGAATCGCGATTGTCAGTAGTATTGTAACTATTGTCAAATATTAAATTAACTATTGTCGATTTACAAGTATTGTCAGTATATTTAAGTATTGTCAATACAAGTGTGTTAAGCCTGAAGAAGGTTTTAGTGCCGTTGTTGTCATCATTCACTAATTATATCTATAGACAGTTGAAATGGTCGTGACCTCGAGCAAGCAGGTCAATCCTGCTGTCCAGCAGCAAGCGGCGAATCAAGCGGATACTGCGTCGAGTGACCCGGACCTCAAGTATTTGGTCGTCGACCGGAATTTTATTAACGACCCTGCCAGTCAAGCCGAATGGACTCAGAAGAGACTGGTGTGGGTGCCGCATGAGAAGGATGGCTTCGTGTCAGCTGGAATTAAGGTGAGCTTGACGTTTTGACAACGTAATTCCCTAATTTCATCTCACTACTAAGAAATTTATCATTTATTAACAATCTGTGGAATGTTTAAAGGTGAGAGGTGTTCAAAAGGGACTGCGGGATAAATTGACCGGGGGATAAATTTAAGGGCTTATTAATTCAATCAACATGCAATATTATTAATTTGATTATTAATTTATAGGCCGAAGTCGGTGATAATGTGGAAGTGGAGGTGGTGGAGACTTCGAAGAAGATGATTGTAAATAAAGACGATGTACAAAAGATGAACCCACCGAAATTCGATAAAGTTGAAGACATGGCCGAGTTGACATGTCTAAATGAAGCTAGTGTACTTCATAATATCAAAGATCGTTATTACTCTGGCCTTATTTACGTAAGTTATCCATAATAAATATATGTATTTATATTTCAATCGTTCATCGTGATAATGATTCAAATATCAGATTCCAACTGAAAAGTAGATGATTCAAAAGTCAAAAGTTGAATCATGTACTATTGTCTTAGCTGAAGAAGTAGCTATGTATCTCGTTATGTAAAATAAATTTGATTTATGTTTGCAGACGTACAGTGGGCTCTTTTGCGTTGTCGTCAACCCCTACAAGCGGCTTCCGATTTACACTGAAAAAATCATGGAACTTTATAAAGGGAAGAAGAGACACGAAGTACCTCCGCATGTTTTTGCAATCACGGACACTGCTTATCGTTCTATGCTTCAAGGTACATGCTCATTTTACTATATATAATAAACCTTGTCATTATTCAGGAAAGTTACTGTTTAAATTTAGAATTTAAAATTTTGTAATATATTTTCATCCGGTTAGTTGGTACGCATTTATTTTTCGCTCCGCTCGGATATCTCATTTTTAACATAGTAAAAATATATATAGTAAAAATAACTTTTTTTAAACTTGGGAGTAATGGTATATAAGTAGTATGCTCCATATCATCACATCTGTTATTTATTACACACTTGTGTACTTGACGAAAATATAGTTACAGCTAATTTAGTTAGGAAGGGAAAAGGAGCATTCTATATTTTTGCAAGGTCTGCTTGATGTATTCGCCAGAGTTGGCGCTAAAGACATTTTTTGGAAATTACTTTCACCGAACCGTAAATGCGACTTATGCCTAATTATAGTTTTTGGAAATATTTATAAAATTTGATGAAATTATGAGGATTTTCCCAAAGAAGGTACGTGACAAGTCAATGACATGGATAGGCACAAAGAACCCATGTATGGGAAACCTTGTTGCCTCAAATATGCCCAATTGTATAGTGTAACTCCTTATAAGGACATCTCTGATGTTGTGATTGTTGTGTATAGGGTAAGGGGATTTGGACACTCCAATTGAATTTGAAATGAGAATCGAGAAAGGAATTGTAAGCTCCTTGTATGGCCACGTACGTTTTCCCATCCTTTCCTATTCTGGCCAGGCTATTCCTCGTATAGGAGACGACCGCAAAATCATATGGCAAATATATAAGCTAGCATATCAGCTGTGTCACAGAAACTGCCAATCCGTCTGCTTTAATATATTCTTCTACTAAATCACTTATCGGACGATAAGACATGGCAATAATGCTTTTTTATAATTATTATTTTGACTATTCTCTCCCATCAAGATTAAGCATTCGTTGGATGACAGTCATGCCTTCCGGCTCTTTCACTGATCACATAATGAGTCCTATATCTAACCTCGTTGAAGAAGTTGAAAGGCTCGTGCGGTTAACTCAGCTATGTTAACAACACAAGAAAAATGCTTTGTAAATGCGAGCTAATCAAAACAATCAGCGATTTTGCAGACGATTCCATCTACTCAACTTCTCTCAACATCAGGCAAATCATATATGGGCAGACATTTGAAATATTTCATACTGGGTTTAGTAGCATGAAACTATTAGTTATTCTGTATTCAGTATTCATCCTTCCAACTTGATCATAATAATAATAATCGTATATAATTACTACTTTTATAATTAGTTGCGCACGAATTTATTCAAAGAAATTCCTTCACTAGTCACACTGTAATCTTTGACCAGATGGCATGATGTAATTTTATGGAATATGTTTAATTAGTTTGTAAAAGACCGGATTTAGTGTAGTTTAAGATAAGGATGATAATTATCAAAATTAGATAATAAATACAAATATTTGATTTTGATTATGACGTTCTTCTTTATATCTATCAAGATCGCGAGGACCAATCTATTCTCTGCACTGGTGAGTCTGGGGCGGGTAAGACGGAGAATACCAAGAAAGTAATTCAGTATTTGGCGTACGTTGCTGCCAGCAAACCAAAGGGGCAGGGACCCGACCGCATTTCAATTCACAATTCTACCGTAATTAATTCCTCCAATCATTATTATTTCAATCAAATGGTTTATTGCTGTTTCAAAATAATTTTCTCAGGAGTGGAATCTGGCGCTTGGATTTTTTATCAAAATTTATTAATGATTTAGCGTTTTGAGTTTAAGAATATGAGTTGTTCGGCTTTTCCCGACAGCAGAACTTCTTTCTCTTGGCTGGATAGCAGCAGATGTAGTCATGTATAAAATTATTTATTTTCAGAGCACAATTTTCAGTTAAAGCATGTCTTCACTACCGTAACTTTTTTTTATATAATTACATTTTAGTACAGTAGCTTAGACTTTTTTTGGTTGAGGATTATTTGTGTATTAGTTTGCTTTTTTTCAATTTTATCCGATGATAAATATATCACGCCGTGTGATATTTAGTAGTATTAGCAATTTATTCTGTAGAGTGCTGATTTGCAGTTTCATGCACGAATTATGGTGTTCAAACGATATTTGTGAGAGCCAGCATGATACTCACACTTGGAACACAATTTTTTAGTGGTTTTTGCTTCGTCGTTTTCTGCTATTTCATCTTTTTGTAGATCAATACTGTAGACCAATGGTTACCGCCCCTTTTCAATATTGTAAGTTGGAGTTAACGATTATTTAATATTTTCGTAATTAGTTTTATTTATTATATTTGCTTGCTATTTTGTGCTTACCAGCTTCGAAAATTGTCAAGTACGTACTGGCACATAGTCAGTGACTATTGACTATGTGCTTTAGTTTTAGTAATAATAATATATTGTCGATTATTTTGTAAGTTCATTTTACAGTTATGTGCTTGTACATTTTTGTGTGGGTGAGCGCTGTTTCGTGCTGGAATGGACATTGTTTGTCAAGAGAAAATTACTACGTTTTTCACTACAATTTTTAGGGTGAGCTGGAACAGCAACTGCTTCAAGCCAACCCAATTCTAGAAGCCTTTGGAAACGCAAAGACTGTTAAGAATGACAATTCTTCCAGATTCGTAAGTTTTAATTTTATTTCATGCCCTTTAATTGTATTTATTTGTGGAACATTTATTACTGATAATAATTACTGAATTCGGGATCTTTCTGTAGGGTAAATTCATTCGTATCAATTTCGATACGAGTGGATACATTGCCGGGGCCAACATTGAGACTTATTTACTGGAGAAATCCCGGGCTATTAGACAAGCCAAGGATGAGAGAAGCTTTCATATTTTTTATCAGCTCATAGCCGGAGCTACACCTGAACAACGAAGTAAATATAATTGGAATAATAATTGTTTTTATATAACATTATTATTATTACAAATAATTTATTGTAAATGTTGTCGATTATATGTAATTTACCCCATGTTGTTTGGCTATTGTAGAAGAATTTATACTGGATTCAACTATTGGAGCTAATTACACATTCCTTTCCAATGGAACCCTTCCCGTCCCTGGAGTTGATGATGTGGCCGAATTCCAATCCACTCTGAAATCAATGAATATAATGGGTCTTGGGCTAGAAGATTTGGGCTCAATCTTCCGAGTGGTGTCTTCCGTGTTGCAGTTTGGAAATATGCAATTCAAGCAAGAACGTAACTCTGACCAAGCTTCCCTTCCTGACAATACTGTTGCCCAAAAAGTTGCTCACTTGCTTGGACTCAGTGTTACTGACATGACCAAAGGTTTCCTGAAACCGAGAATTAAAGTTGGTCGAGATCATGTAACCAAGTCGCAGACGAAAGAGCAGGTATGTATAATACTGGTAAACTAGTATTCTCGTTCTTGTTTTGCTCTTTCGGTTTAAATTTGCATATTTAATTTGGATTTAATTAGGTTGAGTTTGCCGTTGAAGCCATTGCAAAAGCAACCTATGAGCGTTTATTCCGTTGGTTAGTAAACAGAATCAATAAAAGTTTGGATAGGACGAAACGACAGGGTGCCAGCTTCATTGGAATTTTGGACATTGCGGGTTTCGAAATTTTCGAGTTGAATTCATTCGAACAGCTTTGTATTAATTACACAAACGAAAAACTGCAACAGTTATTCAATCACACAATGTTCATTTTGGAGCAAGAAGAATATCAGAAGGAAGGCATCGATTGGAAGTTTATTGATTTTGGGCTTGATCTTCAACCCACCATTGATTTAATAGAGAAACCTATGGGTATTTTAGCTTTGTTGGATGAGGAGTGCTGGTTCCCTAAAGCTACAGATAAATCCTTCACGGAAAAATTGTGCTCAGCTCATTCCAACCATAGCAAATTCTTTAAGACTGATTTCCGTGGACAAGCGGACTTTGCTATTCTGCATTATGCTGGTAATTACACCACCGTTACCTTATAGACTGCATTATTTAGTTAGTTCAGTGGTTGCTAATCATGTATGCGCTATTTTTTGTAGGCAAGGTGGACTACAGCGGTAGCCAATGGTTGATGAAAAATATGGACCCCTTGAACGAAAATGTTGTTCAACTCCTGCAGTCCAGCCAAGATCCTTTTGTTATTCAGATCTGGAAAGATGCTGAAATTGTTGGCATGGCACAACAAGCCATGTCTGACACGCAATTTGGCGCCAGGACCAGAAAAGGCATGTTCCGAACTGTGAGCCAGTTGTACAAAGAGCAGTTAGGACGCCTTATGATTACTTTGCGCAATACAAATCCGAATTTTGTGAGGTGTATTATTCCAAATCATGAGAAGAAGTAAGTTTGACACTTTATTGAATTACTATTATTATTATTATCTAGTACATTTATTGCAGAATGTCTTTTAAATATATGTACTAATGATAGTACTTGTTAATTAAACTTGTAATAGATCTGGAAAAATCGATGCTCCACTGGTATTGGATCAGCTTCGTTGCAATGGTGTGTTAGAAGGAATTAGGATTTGTCGCCAGGGTTTTCCCAACAGAATTCCGTTTCAAGAGTTTCGTCAACGTTACGAATTACTTACTCCAAACATTATTCCAAAGGGCTTCATGGATGGAAAGAAAGCTTGCGAAAAAATGATTCAGGGTTTGGAGCTCGATGTCAATTTGTACAGAATTGGCCAGTCCAAGATTTTCTTCCGAGCTGGAGTTCTCGCTCATTTGGAGGAAGAGAGAGATTTCAAGATTACTGATCTCATTGTTAACTTCCAGTCATTCTGTCGGGGTAACCTTGCAAGACGTATGTACAACAAGCGAATGCAACAACTCAATGCAATTCGAATTATTCAACGAAATTGTGCGGCGTACCTGAAGCTCCGCAACTGGCAGTGGTGGAGATTGTATACAAAAGTTAAACCTTTGCTGCAAGTGACCAAACAGGAGGAAAAACTGAGTCAGAAGGAGGACGAACTTAAAGTCATGAGGGACAAGCTGGACAATACCCTTAAACAAGGAGAAGAGTTCCAGGTCAAACTTCAGCAAGCTATGGACGAAAAATCCATGTTAGCCGAGCAACTTCAAGCTGAAACCGAATTGTGTGCCGAAGCGGAAGAAATGCGAGCCAGACTTGCTTTGAAGAAGCAGGAATTGGAAGAAATTCTTCATGACATGGAGGCGAGAATTGAGGAAGAGGAGGAGCGGGCGGCGATGCTCTTTAATGAGAAAAAGAAACTTCAACTTAATATTCAAGTTAGTACTTTCACCACTGTTATATTGAAATTTTATTTGGTTGCAATTTTAGTAATTGTTATTAATTAACACTTTTTATTTTATAGGATCTTGAAGAACAGTTGGAGGAAGAAGAGGGTGCTCGTCAGAAAATTCAATTAGAAAAAGTTCAAGGTGATTTAAAAATCAAGAAACTGGAAGAAGATATTACCACATTGGACGATGGAAATGTGAAACTTGCAAAGGAGAAAAAAGCGTTGGAAGAGAAGATGAATGATTTGAGTTCGGCTTTGGCGGAAGAAGAGGAGAAATGTAAACACCTTGGTAAACTTAAGGTAATCTTGGAGGGCCGTTTTGTAAATTTTATGTAGAAAAGTATAAAAAGATAAAAATTTAATCAAACTTATTACGTCATAGGCGAAACATGAGTCCAGTATTGGAGAGTTGGAAGAGAGATTGAGGAAGGAATCTTCTACCCGTTTGGAAATTGAGCGATTGAAAAGAAAACTAGAATCTGAGATTTCCGACGTCAGGGACGCACTAGGAGAGAAAAAGCGAGAAATCGAAGAAATGCAGTTGCAAATTGGTAAAAGAGAAGAAGAACTTAACAATGCTCTTTTGCGCGTGGACGAAGAATCCGCAGTGAAGGCCCAAGCCTTAAAAACTGTTCGTGAACTTGAGTCTCAGATTATAGAACTGGGCGAAGATTTAGAAGCAGAGAAGTTAGCACGTAACAAGGCGGAGAAAACCAAACGTGATTTGAACGAAGAACTGGAGGCATTGAAAAATGAACTTTTAGATAGTTTAGACACGACCGCAGCCCAACAAGAATTGCGGTCCAAACGAGAATTAGAATTAGCTGCGCTTAAGAAAAGCTTAGATGATGAATCTGCTTCTCACGAAGTCTCTCTCCAAGAAATGCGTCACAAGCATGTTCAAGAAGTGAATGGTTTACTGGAGCAGACGGAAAATCTCAAGAAATCGCGAGCCAATCTAGAGAAAGCCAAGTCCCAGCTGGAAGGTGAAAATGCCGATTTTGCTAATGAGCTAAAAATCATGAACCAAGCCAAGACAGAATTAGAAAGGAGGCGGAAAGCTTTGGAGGGAAACGTTCAAGAATTAAGTGTGAAAATTGGAGAGTTGGAAAGGAAAAATGGCGAATACGTAGAAAGGATAAATAAGCTTAATGCCGAAATCGAGACATTGAATACACAGCTTGAAGAGGCTGAAGGACGAGCGAATGGTGCAGCCAAGAGCACGGTTGGGCTTAATGCTAAAGTTGAAGAAATGACTGTCAAATTTGAAGATGAGAGCAAATTGCGATTGGCTCTTGCTCTTAAATTGAAGGAAGTTGAGTTGGAGAGAGAACAGTTACAAGAACAAGTAGAAGATAATGACGAATTAAAGAATAATTACAGCAAACAGATTCAAGGTCTCAATGCCACTATCGCGGAGTTGAAGAAGCGTATCGAAGCCGACGAAGAGACAATTGGAACATTGGAATCTAGTAATAAGCGGTTGATGAAAGATTATGAGGAATTGAAACGTCAACATAGTGAAGTGCAAGCTCAGAGTGAAAAGCTTGAGAAAAGCAGGAAAAAACTACAGCAAGAGTTGGAAGATTCGTCCATCGATATTGAAGCTATGCGTTCAAAGGTAGCCGAACTGGAGAAGAAGCAGAGGAACTTTGACAAAATTCTCACCGAGGAGAAATCAGTTGCTGAAAAGTACCTCCAAGATAAGGAACAAGCCGAGAGGGAGGTGAGAGAAAAGGAATCCAAGTTAATATCACTTTTTAAAGAATTGGAAGAAAAAGAGAGATCCGCAGATGAGCTGGAGAGGAAAAATCGGATACTTCAGAATGAACTGGATGAGTTGAGTTCTAATCAAGGAACTGCTGATAAGAATGTTCATGAACTGGAGAAACAAAAGCGTAGTCTAGAATCTCAACTAGCTGAGCAAAAGACTCAGATTGAGGAGCTAGAAGATGAATTACAATTGACTGAAGATTCAAAATTGAGACTTGAGGTCAATTTGCAAGCTGCCAAAACCAATCATGAACGAGAATTGCAGTCCAGAGAGGAGGCTGCAGAAGAAAAACGAAAGGCCCTGCTTAAACAACTCAAGGACGTTGAGTCGGAATTAGAAGATGAAAGGAAAAATCGTACAGCGGCTCTGAACGCCCGGAAGAAGATCGAAGGAGAAGTTAACGAAATCATTGGCCAGCTCGAAGTGTCTAACAAAGTTAAAGAAGATACACTGAGACAATTGAGAAAACTTAATGGGCAAATTAAAGATTATGCACGTGAAGCTGAGGAAGCGAGAATCGCACGAGATGAGGCTGTCACAAGTCTCAAAGAATCGGAAAAACGTGTCAAAAATCTAGAATACGAAATCATTAGTCTTCAAGAGGAACTTTCCAGTTGTGAGCGAAGCAAACGCGCCTTGGAAGTTGAACGAGACGAGTTACAAGAAGAATTAGGCTCCTACAATTCTAAAGGTAAGATTATTCAGTACTTACTTTTCTATTGAACGCTTGTACGCAACAATGGATTATTTAAAATAATAACTTACAATGTTATCTTTAAATTTTACAGGAACACTCGTATTAGATGAGAAACGACGTCTAGAAGCTCGAATTCAATCTTTAGAAGAGGAGCTAGAAGAAGAGCAATCTAATGGTGAATTGCTAAATGAGCGCCTCCGTAAACAAACCCTACAGATTGAGACACTGACAACGGAGCTTCAGGGTGAGCGTTCATCCCTTAACAAAACAGAATCCGTTCGACAAGCACTAGAAAAATCAAACAAGGACCTGCGCGCAAAAATGTCCGAATTAGAAACTCAAAATAAGACAAAAAATAAGTCCATCATCACTCAACTTGAGTTGAAGGTTCAGTCTTTAGAGGAACAACTAGAGAATGAAGTGAAGGATCGTTTGGCATGTGGCAAAAATCTTAGAAGGATGGAGAAGAAAATTAAAGAAGTTAATCTACAGTTGGAAGATGAGAAACGCCAAGTGGAGACAATGAAGGAAATGAATGAAAAGACTAGTAGCCGCGTTAAGAACTTAAAGAGGATGTTGGATGAGGCAGAAGAGGAAATCAGCCGAGAAAAGGGATTGAAGCGGAAGTTAGTCAGAGACAACGAGGATCTGAATGAAGTCAATGAAAACCTACTCAGGGAGCTCAATTCGTACAAAAGCAAAATGAGGTGCGTGCATTCCTTTTCCCTATTTAGTAACACTTTCGGTTTCTTTTATATGTTTGATTATGTAATGTACTATGTCCATGCTATTCACATTGTGCAAATCACGGCATGATGCGAATTACTGGGCTCTGAATAATGCTTTCTGAATGTTTTAATATAAAATAATTATAACGTGTTTTGTTTAATGCTGCGTGTAAAAAAGGAATGGGAAATCAAGGTAAAACATGTTCAATCATCGTGACAAGAATCTAGTTACACATTCACATGGAATTGTTTATATTTCAATGGTTTAGGAGAGGAACCACGTCCGGTTTGACTCGTTTAAGCAAGCGAGGATCACTTCCTGGTGGAGATAATGACAGCACTCTGTCCAACGATGACGACATCGATGATATTGACCCTAGCAACGCAAATACCAGCATTGGTAGCAGCAGTGGCAATGGAAGTGTCAATGTGAAGTAAACGTCTTTGCAAAAATAAAACAATACAGTTACATGTCAAATGAAATCATTTGTGCCTTACCGTTTAGTACTTTAATATATGAATGTAGATATGTTTATGTGGTGACGGGAAAAAATGCATAATATTTTCAACCATTTTTGTCATTTCTTAGTAATTTTTGGGGTCAATCCTACATTTTTCAACAATACCTTTGTAGTTACTTTGTATGTACTTAAATTGCGAACTTTAAATGTGAATAAAATATATTATATGTAAAGAAACACAATGACGGACAAAGCAGCACGAATTTTATGAACAAAATCATTTTATTCAAATAATTAGTAAAATGATGTAAGGATGGTTCTGTTGTGTGTAACTTCTGTAAACATTTACGATGTAATTGTAATAATAGCTTACGTAGTATAATAATGCTTGATATTAATGAGTTTAAGTTAACTCTGTTCTTATACTATAAGCTGGTGGTTTAGTTCTTTGCGGGTTCTTCTGTCTCCTCGCCTTGAGTGCCTTCACTCTGTAAAACACAAAAGTAAAACGTAATATTAATACATACACAGCACACAAATCACTGGACTAGTTGCATACCATTTTTTCATGACATTTAAACTAGCTTACCTGTTCTCCTGCGGAGGCAGACTGCTGTCGGCTACCGCCGCCACCACCACCACCTCCACGGGATGGTGCTCCACGTCGGTAAAATCGTCGGGTGAAGCCACGTCTTCCGCCGCGACCTCGACCTCGACTGCTACCTCGGGGGCGTGAGGATGCTTCTCCGTCACCGGACTCTTTTACAACCGTTGATCCACCGGTGCCGTTCTCGTCATCTTCTTCTGTCTAATTAATTATACACAATGATCATATTCACCACCGTCGTAATTCGAACGGCACATCCAAAAAAAGGAGGAATAATGGTGAAGCCTTACTTTTCCTGCGTCCCCTTGACCCTCACCTCGAGGCCCTCGGCGCCCACCTCGACCTCCCCGGTAGTATCTAGGAGCATAACGGCCTCGACCACCTCGATACCGTCGTCCTCCTCCCCGCCGAGTTTGACCTTCCTCGCCACCTTCTCCTGCGGTACTTCCTTCGAGCTCACCCTCCTCTTTGGCAGCGCTACCATCACCTGATAGTTTTGCTAGTTGATCAAATCAACTCCCGCTTTTAATGAATATTAATACGTGACTGTCCATATACCTCTGTTGGCGACAGCTCTCCTTCTGTAAAACCCGGAATTTCCTCGTCTCCGATCTGCGGCGTATGGACTGCCCTTCACTGCCTCACCGCCAACACCGGTGACGTTGGCTGCCTCATTCCCCTTCTCTCCGATGACAACGTCGAATTCGACCTGCTCACCATCCCCTACTGAGCGAACTAATTTTCGGGGGTTGTTTTTGACGATGGCTGACTGATGGACGAATACGTCTTCTTGGGTGTCTGAGCTGAATACAAAAGAAAAGAAGAAAAAATTATGACTCGATCTTCGCCAGCTTAAAAAGGACATGCCAGGACGGAATACCGAACTATAATTTAATTTATACAATTTAATAATAATTTTTCACTCACCGGTTAATGAAACCATAGCCGCTCTTGACGTTGAACCATTTGACAACGCCAGTTACTTTGGTGGCTATAGAAAAGGAAATCAATGTTACAGGTCAATAAACTTTGGAATGAATGCCAACTGCAAGGCGCATACACGAGAGAGTAGTACGTCTTAAGCCGCCGCCGCCGCATTTCTCCAAGTCCTAAAGGTCTTCCGGCTCATTTTCCACGACGGAGTCTCCTTCTCTTTCAAGTTTCCCATGGAAAAACCCCTTGGAAGTTAAGCAAATTAAACGGAATGACTCCGTACGACACTGCCGCTAACACTGATAAGGCATCTCACCATGGAAAACTGTGGAGACGGGAGATTTTTGCGCCCTGCGTTAGTACTCGCCATAGTAGTAGTAGTAGCAGTAGTAGTAGTAGTAGTACAAGAACTATATAGTCGTAGTATAAGTGAGCCGGAAGAATTTTAGCGCCTTAGAAAATCTAGCCTACGACATGTATGATAAATAAAAATGATGACCCAGTACTCACCAACAACTTGCTTAGCCTGGCTGGGCTGGCTTGGCTGACCGTTGGACACTTTTTCCGACGTTTTGGCGTCCCCTCCATTAGAGCTCGCACCGTCCGCCATGATGGTCTGGCTAATCCCACACTAGGTCAAAAGATGTTGAATAAGCACTTCGATCTTCTCTCGATCCTGGCTCTGACTGATCTGAGAGACGACGAATTTTCTCTTGCAACCAACGCCAACGCAACTCTCCGCTCACCACAGACACAACCTGCCCCGTTCCCGACCCACAGAGTCACTCTCGCAGCTCCTTCCCTCTCCAGCCCTCCCATTCGTCAATTTCAAATCGCTGGGCGGTACTTGATTCCACGGACGAATGCGGAGCGTCCATGCTGGACCCAGGCCAGCCCACGGAAAATGCCATGGCGCTGATTTCAAGTTGTGAGCTGTAGATGCCGTGGACGGGTTGAGCGTCTCCCATCAACGTCATTGTCTATGGCCTGGTCTGAGTTTCTGTGCGAGCCTCTGCTCCCTGTTCTATGCCTCTCATTCTCATTATTTTAATATGCGAAATAGCGGAATGCTCCTCCGTTCCGTAACCTTCGCTTCGTCTCGTTCCGCCACACGACGCATGCACCACCACAGCACAGCACAACCGGCAAACATTGCCTTGCCAACTGTGAAACGCAGGGGAGAATCATCATATCATGAGCGGAGCATCATCATCCAAAATCCAAACATCACCTTAGTGATCACTAATTCACCAAAACCTCACGGCTCATACAAACAACACACAATCCAACCAACCAACCAATACTATTAAAAGTCCAGGCTTTAAACTTGAATATTATATTGAATAATTAAAAAATATGATTGAGAATTTCCTCATTATTCAAAACTATTCTATTTTACTTTGTCAAATAATATGAGCCACACAAAAAATGAGTCATGAGGCTTTGTTTCAAGTACTGATGATGATCATGATCATGATGAACTGTCATCCGCAATCCGCACAACAATTGGCGAAATGTCACTAGCTATTTTTACATGTCACTAACTATTTTTCCATGTCACTAACTATTATTTACATGTCAGTAATTATTATGTAGTGTTTCAGTTGTCGTCGGGCGTGTCTTCAATATTTGTTGGTTTGGTAGTCTTCGTCAATGCTCCTTGTCGTTGTCGTCAATGCTTCTTCTTGGTGTTGTTGTTTAGTCTTGAAAACTTTTTGTCTTTGCATACATTTATTTAAATTGCAAGTTAATTCCATTTTGTAAGAAATTCATAATGTGGAGTCATATGGAGCAGTGCAGGAGGAGTAGCGGAAGACAAGAGGATATGTCATGAAATTGTTGAGTCTGTATATTATTACTGGAAACTGAAACGCTCTGTGTATATGCATCGTGGAAATTAGGTGATTTCCAAGCACAGGCAAATTCATTTTGTATATTTATTAATAATAATCTTGGGTAGAAATACAGAATGTGCATATATATGCTTTTGCATCAAGCTTTTGCATTTTAACCCTCCGCACTTGACCTCATGCTCATCATATATATATGGGTGACAAAGCAAATAAGACTTGCACATTTTGCCAGAAATAACTTTTAAGCGATAACTCTCTTTGCCCTTGTTCAGTTTGCAGTTTTTCTCTCTATACACTAACTAAATACTGTCTCTGTATCCTTAATCCTTACACATTTTCACTCGGATTTTGATGCGTAAAGCAGTTTTTGAGCAAACGAGAATAATATTTTCAAGGGTAAATTCGCAGATGCTTTTTCATATAGTATATAGCATACAAAGTACATATATTATACATGTACTTTCATGGGGTAGTGGAATTTATTGGAAACGAGCATGCACAGCTGATTATCTGATGTTGACAAATGTGCAATAATAATGTCATTTTTGTAACAGATACCAAACTACGACAGTAGTGCGGAGAAACAAATTATTACAACTTATTGCAACTTAATCATGATTCATCTTCTGCTGGGCAGTAAAATAACTGTCCTTAGTTAGTTCCTATATCATGTCTAAATGAAAATTGGTTCATATCTGCCTCTGTTAGTTTAATGCGTCAAGTAATCAAGTTCACTTGCTCCATACTTTACTGCTTCTGGATGAAAACATCTCCATTTAACATCGCAGTAAAAATTGTTGTTGTCAGCGCAATCCGCTAGATATATATTTATTTATAAAGTATAAGCAGAATAAACATATTACGACTCATCATTGATTGTTTGCCGATCGTGTGATCTTGAACGTGAAGCTTGACATTGATGATATATTGTTGATCTTATTGATATGTGGAAAATACTAATGTCAGCAGTAGTAGTATTTTTATGAAAGAAAATTCCGTGGGGAAATCATTATAATGATAATAGAGAGGATTTTGTCTTATTTTCACTTTACTGTAACTGGAGAAGTGCGTTTTACAACCATACATACCTCTCTCTCTGTATTTGATGGCTCCGCTGTGTTGTAGCTTTAATATGTTAGCAATGTTCTACGCTCTGCTCTAATTTCAATTTTTAAAGACTATATATTTTAAACATTGCAAATGAGCATTTATGCCTGCTTGGAATTTTCCTGCTGCATTCGAACTTCGCAGGGGGTTGTCGTAAATATTAAGTTAACCTATGTGAATACCCGCAAGTTGTATTTTGCACCTGCAATTTCCTGCATTTATTATTTACTGCATTTGCACATTTATTTACATTCTGTACAAAACTTATCTATAAATGGACGAAGGTCTCTGGAAACTCATAGTTGGAGGTAATGAGTGAATAGAAACTTTGCCCAAACGAAATAAATCTTTAGACCTGTATGGAACTTAAGATCAAACATATATATACATAAATAAAAATGTAGGTCGGACAAGGCGAGCAACTATCGGTATTTTATTTAAAAAATGTTAGGTAATTAATCGTCGGTTGTACAAACCAGGTGTAAGTAACGGAAGAGTGATATTATACTTTTGTACAATAATATTCATATTTTCCTAAAATCATCATTGTACACAAATACTATTTTAGATATAGTATTCTAAAAATTATTATAGACAACTTGTCTCTCTGTAATTTTTATCTCAAAAGATGATAACAAAATTGTCCTTATACATATTGGTTTCCATCATCGCTGTGTAATCCGGCTGAGGCTGTATACACAAACAGCTTGCTAATGCTATGTCATATATGCAGCATCCTGTTTTCTTTTAACTTTACCTTTCTTCATATAGCCAATCCATACATTAAGTACCTTATAACTATTTAGAGTTTACGAATGGTATTTTGCTCTACCTAAAATTTAGTTTTTAAATGCTCACTTCTGGTGAAGTTTCATTTAAAATGCACCAAGTTGCTCTAGTAGCATATATATAGTGTGCTGTTCCGGGAAATAATGATTGTGAACCCTCCCATCATCTCTGTACTTCTCTATACTGTCTATATACAGCATGGTATTCGCCCGTTTCAAGTAATATTGAAAAAGTCGTCAAAAGTATAACTTACATATACATACTCATGTCAAAAAGGGGTAAACAATATGAAGATCATAAAATTCTGCTTCCTATAACTGTAATGGAACTTTGAGCTTTCTGTATCACTGCTTGAAGGACAAATTGTATTTTTGATAAAATTCCTGCTAATCCCACAGGATTTTTTTATCTTCTTGGTCTTTAGAGGCTGTGTATGTATAAGTACATATGGATATTTATGTTGTGTATTGTAGAACAAACAAACACTTTAAAGCTTGAGCAATATATCAGCCAAGGCTTTCACTGAGCCGCAAAACCCCGTAGACAGGAACATATAATATAAATGAAGCTTTTTAGTGGTATTTGTTATGTCAGTTTACTTGAAAATGAGTCCTATCCTCGTATATCTGATTCTTCGGCTAACGATGTCCTTTATCAAATACTTCAATTCCAACACTACTGGTTCTTATACTTAGTTACACATTGCAACACATATGACACACCGCTATCTTCTGTAATATAGAAAAGCCTTAAAAGGAGGAACTTGCATGCTGAGGATGGGGATTCTGAGGAATCCTGCCGTACCTGCTTACTGCTTATAATATGAATTCTTGCAAAGATAATTTTATGCAAACTGACGCCAAAATACTTGACCAGCTCCAACAAACTTCACCATGCCCAGAAGATGCCAGTTGTGGATTCGGCCGCCATCAGTTCCCGTTATTATAGAGATTTTAGTGCATTCCTGAAACTAGTGTGTTAAGTACACAGCGGATGAACAAACATATAGAAAATATACACCTTTTGGCAATTTTAAATATCCTGCATCACTCTACAAACAACTCACGTCAAATATAATATTTATAGTCTCGTAAAGCATCACTCCTTTGCGAGCTTAAAGCTTATGAGTTAAGACTTGAGAGAGTTCACGGAAGCACAAAAACTTCAGCAGCACACATATCTACATATACGTACACATGCAAAGTTTTCGTACCGGTGAAATACACATTACACATAGGTAGACGGTAATATCAATATTATGATGAGGAGGACTTATAAGTTTATTCTGGTCGTCGTCAGACTCACTTGGGCATTTACACGTTCACATTACATATACTACAGAGATACGCTGTTGTAGAAATAGACATGGAGAAACTAGTATTTAGTTCATCGTTCTGTACGACTGTCAACGTTTTTACCAGAAACCTCACAAATGGTCTGTATCCATGTATGTATGCACACCATTACCAGCACGGATTTAAAATGAAAAGCTTCCCCGTGGTGTGAGTGTGCATCTTTTATCATATATACAGGTTTTCCTTGTACTATATCATTATTTTACTGCACTTCAAGCCGCCTCGTCCTTTGCGATATAACATAATATATGCGCTATGCTATCAGACACTTTTAATTCCTTTTCCAATGATTACCTTCATTTGTACTTGTAATTCCTCTACAATTTCCTTTCAATTAGCCTTCTCACCTATGATCCGTCATTTCTCCTAATGGTTACAACCTACAACATCACTTTGCGCTAAATAAATTATTACTTCTTTACCCTATAGACATTTACCATGTTTTAGCATCTATATACCGCGTGTAACAGCTTGTACATAGTAATGTAAAGTAAAAACACGAAAAATATTTTTTTTAAATTCCCACCCTCATTATGTCATGCAACAGACAGTAACAGAAACAACAAAGACAATAGAAAAAATCTTTGTTAATCACCACCCTCATTACGTCATGGGCGTATATGGAATATATGTTTAATTCACTATCCAGCAAAAACGTTGACCTGAGACCTGAGCACACTTTCGACATTAATGAAAATGGAAATTAAAAAGAAGCGACAAAAATCCAAAGGCTCCTTTAGAAATCATCCAATGAAAGTAAAAAAGAAAGAAATTTTGGAATCAGTGGGTAGAAGCACTTTAATAAACTTGATTTCAATGAATAATTAATCACCCACAGAAAGCCATAGATATATAAAAAGATATGACGACCGATCCCGCTCTTTGGGATTTTGGGATGGACGCTAAAGTCTGAAAAAGTACATCCACGATATTATTATTCCTGAATTTGTACAGATAGTAGAGAATTATACAGGGAGGATATGTGCATAATTGTAGGGTAGTGTACATACAATAAGCGTATACATAATTACAAATATGTACAAGTACAGTAGACCTTGCAGCAAAAAATGTCATTCACATCAAGCAGAGCAGGAATATCTGTGGTCAATTAATTGCGTAAAATTTCCATAAAAATGTGATAATTTATTAGCATATAATAATATAGTTTTCAAGCTAACCTGGTGTACAAGACAATTCGACGGGGTAGTTGATGCTGTAGAACGCCGTGTAGACTTGCCATTTGGCAAGTTAATCGGCCCCAAAGCAATATTATTAGAAACTTAATTTTGTTTGACGTCTTGGAAAGGAGTCGATATCAAACTGTTCAGCACGCAATTCTGCTCTTGTTCCAAACTTCAAATCACAATGCTATACGAACAACATTGAGATTCTCACACTGCCAAGTTATTCACCCACCGACCGTTCAGACTTTTACGGAGACAACATTCCTCATTATTGCTCTTTTCGCAAGTCACGTCCAACAGTTTCATAATTCACTTGAGGCAGTCCTCGTCTCATAGTCTTTGCCCTTACATTATTCACTTGTCGTAGGTGCACGCATCCAGCTCGTCAGTTCATTTTCCTGTGAAAACAAGTGAAGGAAGGGTGATTAAAAAATATGATACAACTTTGATGAATTAATTTACTCATGTTTTCTTGGATTACCGAATTAGTGCATAATCGCGAGCAGGTTTTATTGCTTTTTATTACAACTTGGGCCTATCCGTCTTGGTAAGGAAGTGCGGAGTAAATGCTCTACTATAGTACAAGCGTATAAGCTTTGAGGGTGCTACCTTCATTTTCATTCCGATCTTCATTTTCCAACCCTATAACTTTCCTTTCACACGGATTTGTTGTTATCTTCAAACTATCAACCTCTCCCATAAGCAAACAATCCGCAATAAATCCCATATGTTCCTAATACAATACTTATATAGGTATAATAGCTAACAACTGGTACTTCCACCGTGTATTCTACCACGTTCAAGAAACCATTTCTAAACTTGTAAAAAAGCGACAAGGCACAACAGCCATGTTACATGAAAACTGGAAAGACTTTGAAACAACAACTCGCTGGCAGTCTGCATATCTACACCTCTGACATTACAATTGTACACAGTGATGACCGACCTCATGGTGATAATATATTGACTAGCATCAGAAAATCCGGTTAAAATATATACATATATGTTAACACACTATTTTTGTATAATTATTTAATCTTTGTGGATGTACAGACGTGCTGGGAGAATTTGTTTTTTCCATTCGCCTGATGCTCACGACCTTCTTCGCCGAAGTCATTTAAATTGAAATAGCATTTCATTAAGTAATACTATGAATTAGCAATAGCGTAAAATGCTTTCAAAACACATTTGATTTTTTATTAAGATCACATCAATTCATGAATGCTCTTATGTTAATAGCTCTCAAAATTACCTGCTGGGAGATAAATGCAGTGATTTGAGGATGATTCGGTGGTATTTATGCGTTGTTGTGTTTAATGGGATAAACTCTATCAGAGGAATCCTGAATGAACGGATGTGCTCAGATTGACCGGTGTAATAAGCAATTTGCCATTTTATTGAAAAATTATATGGAGGATGGATGGGTATACATACAATGATGAGCAGGAAAAAATTCCCTTTGACAGGGCGGTGGAAAAACTGTTTGAAAATCTCGTCTTGATCGTTTATAAATAGCTGGAGGGTGCGAATTCCAGTTTGAAGTTTGCTTTTGAAAAATCCTTCATCTCATGCTTTAAGTTGAGATTGCAAATCAATCTTGGCGTCAAAATATAATTCACCTACGTGCTGACGTCTCATATGTGTGGAACAGAAGGAGAGAAAAGAAACTATATCGAATGTAAAGTTTACCCCGCTCTGGTCGTCACTCAACTGCAAATGTATTGGAAAAGGCGAGGGAAAAGGGAAGAACCAGTTTAAGAAAAGCATATGCAGCACTCGTAATTTCCTGCAACTCCGATGAGCACAACAAAACTTGAGTTAGGTGTAATACCTAGTATTACAGGTGGTGGAGAGAGGTATACGGACGTGTGATAACAAAGTTCTCATCTAACATCCACGATATTTGATAATCATATGAAATAGTAAGAGAGAGAGAGAGAGATAGGAGGGTATGAGGGAAATTATGTTGGAACTCAAGTTGAAGCATGTTGGGCATCCCTTAATCTCTTAAGCAATGACTGCTTTTAATCCTAATAGGATGATTCGGGATTGTGGTACTACTACAACTACTACGACTACTAGTAAAGTATCACAAAGGGAAAAAATTGTTTGCAAGTTTAGATCCTAACCTCGTCCCACACGTTGAGCATTACGACTGAAAGGACGACTCCGGTCTTATGCGATCGCTGTCTTAACAATGACCTCTTGTTCTGTGTGTGTCCACAGAGGACATTGTCCGGTTGATAATTCACCATATTACTCACCAATTCAACCTTCCTCCAACAATTCATTTGCTATATCCAATGCGCTTATTATTATTTTAACCACTTTTCTAGGTTTCAGTTTCAGTTTAGGTTTCAGTCTTGAGCCATTCGGCTCTTTCGCAAAACCATCAACCGGGTCTCTCCTCCAGTTACCCTATACTACTACACATCACTATTGTTATTCCAAGATAAATATATTTGTTTCATCTATCATCACCTCAAACTCAGCATTTATTTTAATCTGTTTTTATCTCCAATTAATTGTCCACGACATTTCCAGAAAATCTGTAGGAAAATTATTGACAGTTAAACGTGTGGGATAATAGTGATTTTTCAAGAAAAACCCGGACAGAGAAGTACTAAAGAATTATGGGTGAGCACAAGTGGATTAATTGATTATTATTGTCTATTCATCATGCTGGTTGGGAGCATTTATACATATAAGTATCATTTGTCAATAAGGACTTGATATGCCTGCATGAGACAAAAACGTCCTTGTTTACACGTCCTTCCTTTCTTTTCTAAAGAGACTCGACAGTCATGTGGGCACACGTACATATATGTACATATATGCGTAAGAATTCGTGACAGGCAAAGAAAGGCATTCTTTCTCTCGCAAAGAAAGCAACCCTCCCTTTGTCAAGTAGTCTTTACTAATTTTCTAATGGATAATATCGAGTATGTCACACTCGGATTGTAATTATTTGATTGATAAATCTTTTTACTATAGACACTTGTTGTTCACGACAGTGCTCCGCGTTATCATTTTATTATTTTTGGAAAGATTGCTGCTTCTCTCTCTCTCCATGACTTAATAACTGTTTATTCGTCACAACATAACAGTGTTCTTTTACCCATTCTGGTACCACATTTTGTGTTTGTATATTCCCTAATTATTGACTAATTTGTTGACTGTTATTTACTAATTTATTTTATTAATTATTTATTCATTTATTTTTTGACTTTCCTAATTATTACCAAGATAATTACTACTTCATTACTAATTTATTTCCTAATTAATTACTAATTTATTTTACTAATTATTTACTTTTGTGTCTATTATTCATGTAAATTACACTCAATGTCTTTTCCTGTGGTGAAAGATGGTTTTGAGACTCTCGGTAGCATTTTGTTGGAAAAGCAATAATGCGTGTGTCGGCTGTCACATACAATCCATTGATTTATGGCTTTGGAAAGGGAAACTAATATGTACGTACGAGCTTAAAGACTGTAGATTCAAGAGTTTACAATAATGTACACAAAGGAAAAAACGTAAAGGTTCTTGGTTGACCTTAACCTAGGTTGACGTTGTCGTAACTCGTAACGTAACTGCAAGACTTGCAAACTTGTGAATACGCACGCATATATTATTTAGACAAGTTTAGGTTATACATAGATTTGAGATTTGAGCGGATAACAACTATCTCTTGATACTTATACTTATTAGCACTAGGCGGAAATTGCTATTGTAAGGAATGCCTGAACACGAATTCGAGAAGAAGATTCACGTAGTACGTACATACGGGTTTGCGAGAGTGTAAAATGCAAATTAATTTGTGCATGTAGAATAAATTATTAGTGCAAGTCCTTACTCAACCAAGGTAACAATTATGATTGAGGAAATTGTGGAAAAACTTGCCTAAAATCTTGCTAGTCGTGTTTTGTTCAGAAAATGTCCTCCCTTATTGCTAAAGACTGTAGCAGACAGTGTGTTGGACTTCACACTTATCCCGTATGCTCCTTACATTACGCGTAACAGGGGGTCAGCGGCTCTGTACATTTTTAAGACACTAATGTCTGCTGAGCCACTGTATAACTACTTAATCCCATAGTAAAATCTGGTGGAAAACACAAACAAATCGTAAATTAGAGGTAATCCGACATTAAACCTTGAGGTTCATGTACACAAACGTCCGTCCTGCCGAATTTTAAAGTGTGTGAAGATACTTAAGGTAACACCCGGTTGCAAATTGCAAAGTGTTTTTATTACATTACACACAAGTTACACATGCATCCGCAGTAGGAATATCCCAGGTGGTACATGTCCTTACACCTAAAAATACCACAAGTGAGATGGTAATTTCCTAATTACAATACATTATTACCGGCATTACCCACACGGTCAAGAGGGTTCTCAGTCATGCAAATATTTCTTGTAATAAAATCCCAACTGACTAATACAATCTTTCCTTAGAATTAGCTCTCCCGAATGGTAAATGAGTTGGGCGCATCCTCCTGACTATGACATGAAATATTAAATTATCATAGAGTAGAAGATGCATATTGGAGAAGGAATCGAATTATCATAAAGAGGATTCATGTATATCTATATAGGAGAAGAAAATTCAGTGGAGAGAGATGACAGAGTTGTAAATGTGAAGGGGTATAAGTTGTCAATCGAAACGGTCTGCAAAACAATTCTTTCAATTAGCTATACGGGTAATATATTTTTTGTAGTGAGAAAAAACTAAATACATTAATTATACATTCATACCATTGGATGGCCGGCCGTTGGCTTTTTATCTTTTTGCAATAGTTAATTTTTGTCACTCACCACCTCATTATATAGCAACTACGTCTGATTTCTTGTCCCATTGTGATTAACACGATACTATATTCTACATTAATTACGTCTGCTTTGGTCGTCGAACACAGGACCCGACCTGTTTTCCATGCTTATACATCCATTGTAGTTGGAGATCAAGCATGTAAAGTACAATACATTAACTACATATAACTATTACGTTATTACTAGTAAGCTACATACATATACTTACAAAATTACGTATACTTACCCGTGCATATACCCTGGTCACTAATAATTATTTATATATAGCCACATCTACTTTGTTTGGGCCATATCTGTATGTACATTGTTAGCTCAGTAACTGACACTTACTCCCATGGATTAGGATTGATAATTAAGGACGTTTTCTCACCATATCTGTCCTTTTTGCTATTTGCTCTGTGAATAATCCTCTTCTCTCATCACCTACGCATTTAAAATGCTTATCCCATTTGGAATTAATTGTAGCCAGTTTCCCGTCATTGTGATCTTCACAATACCAGTTTTCTTATCCTAAATACACATGGACCGCATAAATATCACTCGAAATTGCCAATGAGCAGAGCACTGAACATAAGTTCATTCGCTGTATGCAATATAATAAACTTGTACTTTTCGGCGAGCTCTTTCAGTGCAATTACTCAAGCAAACACACTTGAGGGGATATTTCTACATATATGGATGGCACAGCTGTCACTGAAATCAAAAGTGTACCATACTATTTCATTAAGAATTGATTCCTTGATACTCATCAAGCATTCAAGATACTCTCATCTCACGGGATAAATTAGACGTAAGTATCACAGGACTACCTCAAACAAAAGATGAAATCATGTATCACCTGTTCGCATATGAATACTGATGATGAAACAGAGATTCAATAGCTCCCAGGCTGCCTTTATTGCACATTGAATGGCCATATACATGACGATGACAGCGATTGCTCATTGTTGCTGTACTTATTGTAGCTAGATGTTCTCATTGTACTTATGGGTTTATTGTAGCTATGTGTATGCTTATTGTTGCTGAGGTCATGTAAAACTAAGCAGGTAATTAATAGATAGAGATGGGGAAAGAGTTGAAGAGCATCTCGAATTACTTATAGCTACTTGTCTAAGTATACACTTGTCAAGTCGTAATTATTGTAACAAGCATGCAGGTGATTAATGAGTGTGTGGTAGCTAAGATGGACATACTTTTGGGTGCAATCTCCACTATGACACTTTGTCAGCTGGCCCAAGATGTGTGATTGGATGGAACGTGATCGGGCCCACACTCCACGCACTCTGTATACGTAGACAGTACATATACAGTGTATAATACGAACGGAACGGCTCCCAATTAGTCAAAATAAACAAGTGTAGATCTTGTGCAGCTGCTTTTACATTGGGAGATACATAAATTACATCTTATCAGGACACAGTCTTGATATCATATATTATGTGACATTTCGTGGAATTTGAGACGCCGAACCTCTTGCATGTACAATACAGTTAAGATTATAGAGAAATAGTGGTGGTCGTAAGGGAATGCTGCTTCAAATTCTTTGATGAGTATCGTATTACCACAAGTTTAAATACTCTATAGCTGTCATACACACTGCATCCTTAATGTGTAATGCGCGTGTATATTTACTCTTAGGATTCATTTTAACTTTGTTGTTCCAAGAGCATTACACTTGAGAGCGAGGTTTATTAAACTCTGAAAGACTTGGGTCGGGAACTCAATTTGAATTCCCATCGAGAGACTCACACAGAGGGAGGAAGAGCAAATGGGAAAAATAATGCATAACCGCGTCTGCTTTTAATGCCTTTTCCCTCTCCATCGCCTATCATTTCGCTAACTGTTTCTCAATGGGATTTAAATATAAATGATGTACAATCATGAATTTCGGAGTTATGTCAACCTGTTTTATTTCTGACTGCTTATATTGTTTTATTTAAAGGGAGTACATACCTCAACTATAATGGGTTGCCGTATAAAAAGCTGATTACATTATACCAGTGGGGTAGTTGATAACCTGCTCCAATATGAAACATATATGCATACGGAATCCAAGAGGTTCATCATTCACTTCTTGTGACACCATCAACATATAAATATATAAAGAGGTTCATCAACTACACGGAGAGTGTTGGTGGTGCAGGTACCTTCTCATCACTAATTGAATTAATTGCACTTTACATCTTCATTGGAGTGGAGATTAATTTCTTGTATATGCCTCATCCACTTGTTTGTCAAGAGGAGCGTTTCATTTGAAGCTTTTAACTATACTAACTATAAAAACACCCCCATATAAATTAGAATATTGTCGTATACTTTATCCTGATATTGCATGTGTATAATTACTTACCACATAGATGTATTTATCTACATATGCTATACTCTGTATAATGAAATGACTTAATTTGCATTCTGCTGGTTTAACTTATTTTTCCTTATTCAATTATACTATTCAGATTTTAATTCCAAGTTATTATTCCTAAGTTTCCTGCATTTTACCCGTCCTGTCATGTTATAAGAGCAAGTGATATATTCATTTCTGGTATTTTTTCATTTAATTTGGCTTCGTCCCAGTTAAAGTTTCTGCAATTTATAATGCAACTATACTACTATCTGTATTATGAATGCACGGGAAGTATCTGGAGATCAGAGTCTCAAATTTCCTACCTGAATCATTGGATTTGATAAAAGAATAAATTTGATACATTTGATAAGAAGGTCGGGTTATTGTACTTTATTATCACCTTGCCGTGTCCGGATTTTTTACTTATTACGTAATACAAATTGTAGGTATATACGACGCTAGAGTTTTAGGGAAAATATTTCTGTTAAAAATGTAGATGCTCAAGTGTGTAGGATGAAATGCCTTTTCAAGACTGAATTTAGAATTATTTAACAAAGCAGAAGGTGAAGGTTTTAAGAGCGAGGAATTGTGTCTAGGGAGTTTGATTTGGGTACATCGAGAACACTCAATTTAGTTATATACTTAGCTATAATAGCACTTGCCATTCGGCTGAGTCCGTGATTTTTTTTATTTGGCGAGCATTCCATGTCATTGTTTTATGCCAACAAAGGTTGTTAAGTATGAGGTTGGGTGCGCAAAAAGGATCAGATAACAAGATCTTTACCTTTGTCATTACCATTAAGTATGCGGCTGCAAGTTCTGGACAGTTTTATGTGCTTGTGCTCATATACGTTTCGCTTAGAGCAATTTCATCTGGTCTTAAATCATTCTTGGGAAGCAAATCGCTTTAGCTGTGGACTTATTTAGATGTATAGCATTTATAAGGAGGCACGATTTATTTGTTCCGCTTTACACGATCCCCTCTTGGAACAATGTGCTCACTGTTAGTGGGCTCGGTTGGTTGTCGGCCGTCACAAAAATATAAATAAGACGTGCTCATTGATCTGTTTGGTTTTGAAATACTTATGAGCCTGAAAGTCTTATGATAATGCTTTGTTTCTTTAGGGTCATCCCATTTGGTTTGGCTGGTAGTGGCCATTGCAGTTGTCCTACCTCAAATATTTGCCGATAATGAGATACGTAAGTACTGATACAGTATATCTAATGAGTCATAAGTGATTTCAATAATGCATCATCAAGTTATATTGAAGTAATGTAGTCTAAAAAAAGTAATTTTGTCTAACGTTTACTCCCTTTGCAGCTAAGCCACGTCGGGTGAAAGCAAGTAGACAGTTGAGATCTGAATCTGCTTGTAATCAAGCGGGATTTTATGGCAGTGACAATGATTGTAGAAGCTTTTACCGTTGTGTTGATATTAGTGAGACTGAAGAACCTAAATTCAAGAAATACTTTTTTGAATGTTCTCCTGGTACAATTTTTGATTCAAGCATAAGCAACTGCAACTACCCCGATAGTGTTGATCCTAAGCCACGATGCTTTTACAATAACAACAACGGTGCGAAGCCATGTGACAACAGCACTCAGCCTGAAACTGGAGCTCAAACTGGGCTACATCCTGGATCTGAAGGAACTTCACAAAGTGGAGGACCTCCACAAAACGGCGGTTCTTCACAAAATGGTGGTAACTCACAAAACGGTGGAAACTCTCAAAATGGCGGTAACTCACAAAACGGTGGAAATTCTCAAAATGGTGGTAACTCGCAAAACGGCGGTAACTCGCAAAACGGTGGCGACTCCCAAAATGGCGGTTCTTCGCAAAACGGAGGAAATTCCCAAAATGAAAGTGGTTCCCAAGGTGGACCTGAGCCTGATCAACCAGACGCCAGCTCTTGTACCACTGAAGGTTTCTTTGCAAACGAGAAAGATTGTGCAAGATTTTACAGATGTGTCGACTCTGGTGATGGATCATTTAGTAGGTACGATTTTGACTGCGGGGCCGGAACCGTTTTTGATGAAGACTTTACCACCTGTAACTACCCAAATGCTATCAGCCCGAACTCAAAATGCTACAATGCAAATCCTTCGCAAACAGGAACTGGTGACGGTGGAGATTCCCAATCCAGTGGTAGTTCCCAAGTTGGCCAAGGTCCACAAGAAGAAGGCAGTTCCCAGAACGGAGGAACTTCGCAAAACGGAGGATCTTCGCAAAGTGGAGGAAGTTCCCAGAACGGCGGTAACTCTCAAAACGGAGGAAGTTCCCAAAACGGAGGAAATTCACAGAATGGAGGTAACTCACAAAACGGTGGATCTTCGCAAAACGGAGGAAATTCCCAGAATGGAGGTAATTCTCAAAACGAAGGTAACTCACAAAACGGAGGTAACTCACAAAACGGAGGAAACTCACAAAATGGTGGATCTTCGCAAAACGGAGGAAATTCCCAGAACGGAGGAAATTCTCAAAACGGTGGAAGTTTCCAGAACGGCGGTAACTCTCAAAATGGAGGAAATTCCCAAAACGGTGGAAGTTCCCAAAACGGCGGTAACTCTCAAAATGGAGGAAATTCCCAAAACGGTGGAAGTTCTCAGAACGGTGGTAACTCTCAAAATGGAGGAAATTCCCAAAACGGTGGAAGTTCTCAGAACGGCGGTAACTCTCAAAATGGAGGAAGTTCCCAAAACGGAGGAAATTCACAGAATGGAGGTAATTCACAAAACGGCGGAGGCTCTCAAAATGAGACTGGTTCCCAGGGTGGCGGATCTTTGGACGCTAGCGGAAATTGTCAAGGGGAAGGATTTTATGCCCATCCTCGCGATTGTAAAAAATTTATTAGATGCGTTCAAAGCGGAAATGGATATGATAAATATGAATTTGGTTGTGCTCCCGGTACTGTTTTTGACCAAGACTTGCAAACCTGTAATCATGCTTGGGCCGTGAGTCCAAATTCAAAATGCTACAAAGGCATGGGAAGCGGAAATGAAAACGGCGATTCTAACCCAAGTGAGCCAGATGAACCAACTGACAATCAAACAAATGAATCCACAAACGAAGGTTCTTCTCAAAACGGTGGTGACTCCCAAAATGGTGGTTCTTCACAAAACGGAGGTAACTCCCAAAATGGTGGTTCTTCACAAAACGGAGGTAACTCACAAAATGGAGGAAATTCTCAGAACGGAGGATCTTCGCAAAACGGTGGTTCGTCCCAGAATGGAGGTTCTTCACAAAACGGAGGTAACTCACAAAATGGAGGAAATTCTCAGAATGGGGGATCTTCACAAAACGGTGGTTCGTCCCAGAATGGGGGTTCTTCGCAAAACGGAGGTAACTCACAGAATGGAGGAAATTCTCAGAATGGGGGATCTTCACAAAACGGTGGTTCGTCCCAAAATGGTCAGGAGTCTGGTAATGATGGTAGTCCCGGGTTAAATGAGAAGGGCGATTGTCAAAGCGAAGGATTCTATTCCCATCCTAAAGACTGTAAGAAATTTGTTCGTTGTGTTGGTAGTGGAATGTCATACACCAAATATGAATTTGATTGTGGCCCCGGCACTGTCTTCGACCAAGACATTTCCGCCTGTAATCATGCATGGGCCGTTAGTCCGAAATCGAAATGCTACAGAGGGATGGGCCAACCAAGTCAAGAAGATAATAGCCAAGGTAATAATGAAAATCAAGGAAATAATAACAACGTAGGAGGCTCTGGCAACGAAGGAAACAACGAGAATATGGGAGGATCTAATAACCAGGGAAATAACAACAACCAAGGAAGCAACAACAACCAGGAAAATAACAACAATCAAGGAAGCAACAACAACCAGGGAAATAACAACAACCAAGGAAGCAACAACAACCAGGGAAATAACAACAATCAAGGAAGCAACAACCAGGGAAATAATAACAACCAGGGAAATAATAACAACCAGGGAAATAACAACAACCAAGGAAACAACAATAACAACCAAGGAAACAATAATAACAACCCAGGAAACAACAATAACAACCAAGGAAACAATAATAACAACCCAGGAAACAACAATAACAACCAGGGAAACAACAATAACAACCAGGGAAACAACAATAATAATAACCAAGGAAATAATAATAACAACCAGGGAAACAACAATAATAATAACCAAGGAAACAATAATACTCAACCTGGCAGCGAAGACTCCCAAGGATCCTGTGATTCTGAAGGCTTTCATCCAAATCCCAGCAACTGTCGCCGATTCTACCGATGTGTGTCTGGTGAGAACGGAGGAGGGTATACCAAGTATGAATTTGAATGCGGTCCAGGTACTGTGTACGATGAAGATCTAGAAACATGTAATTATCCCACTGCTATAAGCAAGAACAGTAAATGTCTCGGTGGTAAAGGAAATAACTCCAGTAGTACTGAAGGAAGCGGACAAACCTCCACAACTGCATCATCGATGGAATCTAGCTCGTCTACTAAATCACCCGAGTCATCCACACAGTCCAGCTCCTCCACACAAGCTTCTCAATTCGAGCAGGAAACTTCTAGTACTTCAACAAGTAGCAGTTCTCAATCGCCAAATGAAGCTTCAACTACTAGTTCATCCTCTCAGAGCTCATCTTCAACAGATGCAAGCGAATCTTCAACTCAATCTGGTATGAGTTCTTCGACACCAGCACAAGGTTCATCCACAGAATCGTCTTCAAATTCTTCATCAAGCTCCACGGATAATTCAGAGTATATTGACAGTCTGGACTGTCCTCATGAAGGATATTTTGGTGACCCGAAGGATTGCAAGAAATTCTACCGCTGCGTAGACTACCACAATGACCAAAACTACCACATTTTTGTATATGAATGCGGCGATGGTACCATCTTCGACGAGAGCTTGTCTGTCTGCAATCATCCACAGAACGTGCGACGACCTAGATGTCGCTACAACAACAATAATAATAACACCAGCAGCTCCAATTCAACCATGTCCCCGACCGAGACTGAAGATTCTCCACAGAATTCCACAGAGTCATCATCATCAACACAATCCTCTTCAACAACAGAATCGTCTTCAACAGCAGAATCTTCTCCATCAACAGAATCATCTTCATCTACAGAATCTTCTTCATCGACACAATCTTCTTCATCTACCGCCTCCAGCTCTCCCGAACCTGAGGACGCCGGAGGGATGACAACTGAACAGATGGCCATGACCACCATGCCTGCTTGTCCAACCATGGTTTCTACCACTGAGGGATCAACGACAGAAGTTTTTGTTGCTTCAACGGTAAGGCTATTTGCACTTTGTAGTAATATAATAGTTAATAATAATAGATAGTGAAGATTAAATAGATGTAACTCGCATTTTGTTTGTATTAATAATTGCGTTTCCAATGTTAAGAGTAGCTACTTACCTACTTAGAGCGTTACTTACCCGCTTTCTTCGGCCTATATTGTACTTGGATTTGATTATGACTTTGCTTCCTGGTGTCCTGGGTGAAAACCAATACTTGTATTGATCTGTGTGACACTGTTATGTATTTTACTTGATACTAACGAATAAAGTTCTACTACTACTACTACTACTACTACTTCTTGATACACAATGTTAAGAGTAGCTAATTCATATACTTTTCCATGCATGTCTCTATTAAAATTTGTCTTCATTCTAAAAATTTACTCCAACTTACTTAACTCTATTTATTTATTATTTTAGGAACCTTCAACAACTACCAGCACCAGCACAACTACCACGACTACAACGACCACCACCACAACTACGACCACAACCACTCCAGCACCAACAGAACCACCTCCAGAGTATCTGTTGTCCTGCCGAGGTGGAAGTGCCACTCATCTCCGACCAAATCCATTTGATTGCAAGAAGTACTACACTTGTGCTTGGAACGGTGAAACTTTCATCATTAAACTCCGCACCTGCCCCGATGGACAACAATTCGTTGAAGAAGAGCAAGCTTGTGTTGATGAAGGTATGAACGATAAAAATTTAATGTAGTAATTAATGCACTAATTAACACTATGTAATGGTGCAGTGGTTGATGAAAGTAATCATGTTTATTAAAATTAAATAAATAAATGTTGAATGTTAGATAAAGCCCCTCCATGTCAACAAAATACAACTGAAACACCGCCGACAGCAGCTCCTACCCGCGTTGAAAGCCTGGAAACCTGTATCAGACGTTACGGGGAACAGAAATTGATGCAAGGTCAAGAAAATACGGATTACAGTACAGGAGTCCAGGAAGAAAGTCGTTATAGACCTGTGGCCCTCAAAAACGCTACCAGCACCCAAGAGCCGACTGTGAGTATTTTAAACGAAATTAGATAAATCAAATAAGGGGATATAAAAATATAATAACAAAAAGGAAAATTCAAATTACATATTTAATATTATAAAAAATACAGTAGATAATTGAAGTGTAAAATATTTTGAATTAATTTTGCAGAGATTCATAAATCCAGACAATACTTGCCCAGGTGAAGGTAACTATGCTGTGCCAAATGACTGCATCAGGTTCTACAATTGTCGCCGACAAGGTCAAAACATCATGGGTCGCCTGATGAAATGTCCCGCAGGGTATCAGTTTATACAGTCAAGGTGTAAACGCGATAACGGCGTGGCTTGCCCTCAGAGAGGAATGAAAACTGATTTTGAATTCACCATGGGCATTCAGATTCCCGATGAATTACGGAGTCAAATTATTGACTCTTAATACTTATAGTGTGACTTAATCATAAATAAGGTATGAGGTATAGCTTTTTGGTGGTAGTTGGTAGTATACCTAAATATTATTATTACCGGTGGTTGTTCTCATCTTCTTTGAAGGGGAAAAGGTGAAACTAAATTCAGGCTTTCAACAACTCACAATATCGTATTATCTGTTATCTTGGTGTATGTTAAATTTTAAAGAAAAACTGATGTTTATAGCCTATAATTCAATGGGTACTACTGTAAATTTAGTAACCTACTTGGAATTTTTGTATATGTATATACATTATAGAGTATACTTCAGACTATATCTAATACATCTATAATAATCTCTACACCGGAATCATTTTTGCTCATTTTTTTTAAACTTTAAGAGCTTCGCCGTACAAAAAAATTTGTTACATTTCCTGTACGTTTTGATGATGTTACACTTATGTACATATATTGTGCGTACAATAATGTGCTTCCAATGTGATGTGATGTATGAATAATGAAGATTGTAAATTTACACCATCAGTTTATGTTGAAATGTTTGTATCAAACTGTCATTATACTGTTTTGTTCTGTTATGTACTTGTGCCAAATCTAGTGTTCAATTATAAGAAGTGAGCACATGTATTACACGTTATGTAGTATTATTACGTAGCAATAAATAAATTGTATTTAAAAAATATCGAGATGCGCCATTTAAAGAATTTGATTTCGCCATTAGAAACATCGGGTTTTGTCATTAGAACACTTGGATTTCGCCACTTAAAATATTGAATTTTGTCATTAGAAAACTTGGAGTTCGCTACTTTAAACATTGGATTTGGTCATTAGAAAATTTAGATTTTGCATTATAAAAATTTAGATTTTGCATTATAAAAATTTAGATTTTGCATTATAAAAATTTAGATTTTGCCAGTTAAAAATTGGATTTTGCGAGTTTAAATAGATTTTACCTTTTAAATAATGGATTTTTTCATTTAAAAATTTAAATTTTGTCATATAAGAAATAAATTTGCCATTTAAAAAAATTGATTTTGTCATATAAAAAATTGACTGTCATATAAAAAATTGACTGTCATATAAAAAATTGACTGTCATATAAAAAATTGACT
>JAQGAK010001339.1:0-34857 GCA_034696945.1 Lipothrix lubbocki | reverse complement strand
TAAATACAAAAATAAATACAAAAATAAATACAAAAATAAATACAAAAATAAATACAAAAATAAATACAAAAATAAACGTAATATCAACGTTTTTGCAAACGTTGTTTAGCGTCCCACACAAATCAGAGGAAAAGTAGACCAAGAAGAAACCAAGCACAATGAACGATGAGCACGTCAATGTGCAAGGATTTTCGAACGTGAAGGCGGTATTACGTGTGGATTTGGATTTGGCTCAGGCGAATTGCAGGAGAGACCGACGGACGTACAGCGTATTAATCCCAACCAGATGCCATGACTTGTATTCTTTCCAAGTCCAAACTCTACATACAAAAACATTTCACTGATCTTAATACACGTATACCGTAAATTGTACTGAAGACAAGACAGGAAGTTTTTAACAGCATTGGAAATTGGAATATTGGAAAGTGTACTACACAAGAAGACAAGTCCACAAAACGAAACATCCATAATTTAAAATTGTGATAGAAAAATCTTTATTTCGTAAATTCCTAATGTTCCCCAATTGTCATTAAATTTCTATTGTCGTCCTTGCGAATAATTCCAAAAGAGCATTGTATTTTTATGTAAATTTATAAGCTTTTGGTATCTAACAAATTACCTTGAAACGAAAGAGTTCAAAGGGACAAGTGTTCGAAGCCTGGCTCTTCTGTGTTTTTTTTTGTTATTAAAGATCCGCATCAAGGTTTTTATTTTCGATTGTGTCAAGTAAGTTGTTCATGTACCTTGAATGTTCTACAATTAAATTACCTTTACTTTTTTACTCATTTCTGTTAAATTGTGGAACGGAATCACGAATATTTTTTTTTAAATAATTTTTACAGGTCTCTTTTAATAATATTATTCTGTCAAGAATCAAGAATAATTGGGAATAATTACTATTATTCTATTAAAAATTAATAAAATACATTCTTTCTACATCAATCTTTGTCTGTAAAAATGATGACAATTTCTTGTCAAATTTAAAGTTTTGATTGTTAACGTAATAATTAGACGTTGATTGAAGTAAATTAGACTTGTAATTTTTCGGCATATGATTTGTTACACGTGTAATAATAGATTATACTATTGAATTTTGATAGTCATTGTTGTTAAGTGACTCATCCTGTCATCATACTTATTTATACTATTTTTAGTTGGATTGGGGGAATGAAAGCTAATTGCTTTGATTTGATTCTTGTAGGGATTTGTAGTTCGAAGGACTTAGAATGGAGGAAGTAAGCACTTGGTTCAACTCGTTACCAAAGTTCACAAGATACTGGTTCGGAGGAACAGTTAGTTTGTCCCTACTTGGCCGATTCGGTATACTTCACCCCAGATACTTAGTACTGCTCTACGAGCTGTTTATCAATGAATTCCAGGTACGTTTTTTGCTATGACTCCCTTAATTTTTAATGGCATCCATGGTGAATAAATGTGGTAGTGGATATGCTGATGATGACCATCGGCTGATGAGGTCATTTGACATTGATTTATGAAATATTTTTGTTGATGTTACAGATCTGGAGACCGATAACTGCCTTATTCTTTTACCCAATTAGTCCGCAAACTGGGTTCCACTTTCTGATAAATTTGTACTTCTTGATCAACTACTCAAGACTTCTTGAAACAGGTATGTCAGCACATGAGATTACTTTAATTTAGTATGTTTGTACTCATCATAAATGATTGGGTGTGTAACGTATTTTCATTTTTGCTTTAATTAGGTGTATTTGCCAGCAATCCTGCCGAGTATGCTACGATGTTACTATTTAATTGGGCAGTCTGTGTTGTCACTGCACTATTCATGAACATGATGGTAAGAATTTACAACGTTCCAACGGTTTAATAAGTTTTAGAGCAGTTATTTGGTAAAATTAATAATAACGATGCTTCATTGTAATCTTTGTTACAGACATTGATGGATCCTATGGTGTTGAGTGTATTGTACGTTTGGTGTCAACTGAATAAGGATGTAGTTGTCAACTTCTGGTTTGGAAGTCAGTTTAAAGCCATGTATCTCCCATGGGTCCTCTTTGGATTCAATCTAATCCTCTCTGGAGGGTAAATAAATTGAAAACTAAATCGTATTGCTATTTTAATGATTATGCAAGCAAAACTAAGGTAATATTATAATTTTGTAACAGGGGAATGTCGGAATTAATCGGAATCTTGGTTGGTCACTTGTACTTCTTCCTTAAGTTCCAGTATTCTCAGCAGTATGGTGGTCCTCCACTTCTTGGAACACCTTCCTTTTTGTAAGCCAAGCGTATTTTCCGTACATGGATTTGAAACGTGGTATCCATGGTAATGGTAATATACTTATATATAAATGTCGCCACTTTTCTTGTAGGGAAAACTGGTTCCCCCCAACACGAGGAGGAATGGGTGGATTTGGGGTGCCTCCAGAAGCTCGAGCACCTACTGGAGGAAGTCCAGCCGGAAATCAAGCTGGAGCAGGTGCGGGTAATGTTGCTGGTACTCGGGGATGGGGTCATCGTTGGGGTCGTGGACAGCAGCTCGGAAATAATTAAGTTTTATTATTTATGATAGGGAGCGGTGAGAAGAGCATGTTATGAATTATGAAGTTTTCTGTTTGGTTTTAACCGACTTGTGAATTTGTGTTTCGTATTTCGTTAAAGCGACCATTATATGTACAACTTCGTTTTCCAATATTTAATCTACAGTATCAATAATAATAATAATCACATAAATGATAATAATTGTTATACATGTGTCATTGAGGGTATTTTCATTGACAGGAAAACCTTACTGTTATTATAATTCAACTTTTACAAAATTATAGTTATAGTGCAAGTAAATTTAAAAGCTATGAGACGATCATATGTTGGATGAGGATACCTTACTTCAGTCGAGAAGTCTTGGTCAAAATAAAGCTCGAGAACTTGGTGAAAAGTCGATCTTTATAAAACGAGGGTTTATTATATTTGTCAGGTTATATGTTATTGTTTATTATTTTGCAAGGTTTTCCATTTAAAATGTAACCTTTTCAATTTTTTTAAAGTGACACCATTCCTTGCCTTCGTATAAACAGGTGACGATTATTCTTGCTACACGTACATTAATTTATCCTTATTCGTGCCTAGAATTCGGTGTGTTAGAATTATATAAATAGCCATGATTATACAGGTAGTGCTTATCTTAAGCAGTGTGGGAACGCTGCATGTGGATTACTGAAAAGAAAGGTCCTGGAGATCATACGAAATTCTGCGAGTATGAATGTATGTACTTATTATTAATTTAGTAACTCCGTTCGTAACGTATTTAGAATTCATTTATATTAAAATAATTGTATTTACATTAAAAAAAGTTTACTCAATTTTGTCGGAGCGCTTTAACGCCGATTTCATTTGAGCAGGCGGGTAGTCTCAACATTATTTGTAGTTATAAATGAGCACTCATCTTCGTCAAAGCATTTTTATTGCAAACTGCACGTGAAAAATAATTTATTTATTAACAACGTTGAAACACGAAAATAGAATTTATAAATCTTGTAGTATTTTTTCAAAAACGTTCATCCGTAAATACTCTCGAAGAAGGAGGGTATAATTTTTTTCGATCATAGTAAGAACTCGGATGATCCCGATGGAATCTCCTTTCAATAACACGATCAAAAAACCGACTAAGTTTCACAGCATTAGTTGACCCCGGAGCCACTGATTTGACGTCCAGGCAGTTCTGAAAGAAATATACAAAAGCAATATTGGAAAATATTTAAAACAGTGTAATTGGAAGCAACAAAATTAGAATTCTCATAACCGTACCCACCATTAAAATTTCATCAGCACCACATTCCTCCGCTATCGAACTAGCTCTACACGAAGCATATCTTTGTCTGATGCCATCCCCAGTATCGACTTTGGTCCCAATGACAAATATCGGTATTTGACTCGACCCGACAAACTGCTCCGGGTCAAAATCTTCCTCAGCCCCCTGATTGCTCTTGCCACTATCTCGGTTCAAAATCTCCATAATCCAGCGGTGTAAATTAACCTCGGATTTTCGGTTATTTAAATCATGTACGAGGATGATCCCATTCACCCCATTATAAAACACAGAACGAGTATTTTGATGGCTGGAACTTCCTCCAACATCCCATAGGTCGACAAAATAGGATTTTTGCTGAGGAGTCCCTTCTTTATATTCATGTAGTTTCACCTCCAGAGAAGTTCCCACCGTCCATGAAGGGCTTGTGAGGGGTTGATTATTGCATATTAAATAAACTGCAGACGTTTTGCCAACACCTAAGAAAAAATTAATTTAAATTATTCGATTACATCATAAAGCTTGATTTTACCTAAAAATTATTATTAATGAACAAATTAAATCAATAAAATAAATACAAAATAAACACAATAAATAAATGCAAAATAGCTTACCTGAATCACCAACGACGACTATTTTAACCTTGTCAAAATTCGTCATTACTAGCTAATTGGGCCAAATTTAATGCATAAAATATTGAATGACCTGTAATATTTTATTTTATTATTATTTTATTTATTATTTATTTTTGGTGTTGTGCCATTGACAGTTTCGGACCTTCTGCCGTCCTGCCACACATCAAAAAAGTCCACGTAAAACTACATGCTGCAGGACATATGCGCGCGTAATTCGAATATTACGATGGTTTGCTCTTTGGGTTCCGGGCGGTCGGTGCGGGTAAATGTGGATTGTTGAGTGCGTTTTTTGATGTGCGTGCATAACTCGAACACCAAGAGTTTATTGTTGCATTTATGTTTTTTATTATTTACTACATTTAATTAAAAAGTACTCATGGCGTCTTTATGGAAGAGTATACCTTTATTTCGGAACCCTTTAATTTCTGTCGAGTCTTTATCCAGAGTCAGTCCCTTGGTCAGGGATGGAGATGTATTTTCAGCCGCAAGTTTCAACCTCAGGTAAATAGTTTTTGTATTTATTTTGTATTTCCATTTATTTATTTTGTAGCTATTTTGTCTTTAGTTTGGATTGGTTTTGTAGCTATTTTGCCCTTATTTTGACTTTAGTTTGGATTGATTTTTTAATTATTTTGTAATTATGTTGTTTTTAATTTATATTTATTTTTAATTTATTTTGTATTCATTTGGAAATTTTGTGGTATTAAGTTTGCTTCTATTTAACAAAGGTTTTTATTTCTAATTAATAGCAACTTGCTGGTACACAAACGTGACATGTCCCGTGTGAAGACGCGACTAACTCACCCGTTCTACCAATGGACAAAAAAGAGACGAGAGGTACAAATAAAAATCAATGCTTAAATATATTTGTAATTTTTGATAAATGCTGAAAAATAAATAAGCATAATGGTGAATTGTACATAAAGTGATTATTGATTGTATGTTTTCTGAATTTTAGAGAAACGATCAGGAAATTACGGGGGATAATCAAGCTTTCATTAATCAAGTAATTTTGGAAAAGTATGGTCCCGCGTATGTACCGAATTCTACTGGAATGCCTTATATAAGTCCTTTAAAAGAGATTGTTCGCCCAAGACCGGAGTGGACTACAAAATCTATTCGCACTGGCGTCATTGCTAGAAAGATTGGAGTTTACCCAATGTGGGATAAGGACGGAAATAAATTATTTACGACTCTACTACAGGTGTGAACATGAGATGTAATTTAGAGACGCTAGTTTTAGTGCTAGTTGACATTATATTAATTCAAGCTTGTTTATAAATATTTTAACAGGTTGTAGATAATCACGTTGTGAAGTACCTTAGTCCAGAAGAGTGCCAGCGGAATTATGGAAATAAATTTGGAACATTAGGGATTCTTATTGTCGGAGCTGAGAGTGCTGACCCTCAGCTATTTACAAAAGATTATTGTGGATTATTTGAACAATGTGGAACGCTGCCTAAAATAAGAATAAATCGTTTCACCATTACGCCAAATGCTGCCATGCCACCTGGTACTCCGTTGTATGCGACTCATTTTCAAGTAGGCCAGCATGTGGATATTGCTGGAAAAACGTAAGTAATAAAGCACTAGCTGTGAGTAGGATATGTGTAAACAGTATCATCAGACCTGCTTTTTATTATATATATAATATTTGTCGCCCGACATAATTAAATAAGTAATGATATTTTTAAAGGTTCTCATTAACCTTTTTTGTAGAATCGACCATGGATTTCAAGGAGTCATGAAACGGTGGAAATTTAAAGGTCTTAGAGCAACACATGGTGTAACCAAGTCTCACCGTCGTGGTGGTAATATTGGAGGAGGAGGAGAAAAAGGTCGTGTCTGGCCCGGAACTAAAATGCCAGGTCATATGGGAGGCTTACGAAGAACTTTGATGGGAGTGAAGGTAAGATCGTTTTCTCCTCACAGTTCCTAATGAGAAATAAATAATTTGAATATTATACAGTTAACAGTCAATTTTTGGTTCGGTTCACAGATCATCAGAATCAATACCAAATACAATGTCATCTACGTCAGAGGACCGAACATAGCTGGAGAAACAAATAACTTTGTCACTCTTCGTGATAGCTTTATGTGCCACAAGTAATTTTTACCATTTATTTGTTTTCGTACTGATTATTTAATGAATTTTCAAGTGGAACGAAGATACTACCGTAGTTATTGTGTTTCTACAAAAATATGAATGTGCATTTGTAATTTTTTCTAGGCGCTTCACGGAACCTCCACCTTTCCCAACATACTATCCTGATGAAGCACCGGAAACTTTGCCGGATGACATTTTTGATTCGACTGTTCACACTTTCTCAGATCCAACCGTACTTTATGCAGATAAATAAATTGTAGTTCTAGTCATAGTGTTTGTTATGAATATGGATTTTGTATTCAGTGTTAACGTTGCAAGGTATGCAGAATGCAGTAAATTCAAAAACTTAATTTGGTTGTTGTTGGCATATTAAAGCTACGCATTTATTAGAGCATTTTCAAAAATATCTATCCCTATAAATGTCTTACAATTTGGCGTGCTAATTTGAAAACGGTTTACAGAGGCAAAACGAGGAGACACTTATTACTTTGATTAGCAGCAAACAAAAATACACCACAAGCTTACATATACAGGTTTATGTACGTGGTGATATACTTTTGGTAGTACTTACGAGTAAGTATAATTTAATAAATGCCAACATACTGTATCTCCTCTTATTACATTTGAACACTAATAATTAAATCTTTTATAATGGATCACTATGTTAAAGCCTGTAGATTTCGAACCCTGCTGGAAACTAGGTGATAATTGAACAGGTACGCTGATATTGTTGAGCTGTCACCTCACTCCAGAATAATTCACGAATGTGATAGTTTACTTTGTAACTTGGTGCATTGCATGAGCCATGTAACCAACATTGCTGGATGTTAAACCTACAATGGCTACTCGCCCGTCCTTCGTCAAATACACGCTGTGTTCTTTAATTAATTTTTCTACTTGTTGAGGTGTCATTCCCGTGAAGCAGAACATTCCAATTTGATCAGTAATGTGAGACCAGTCTCGGGTAGATCCTTCCTTTTTCAATCCGGCCTTCAATTGTTCCCTCATTAAAATAATTCGATCGGCCATACCTTTCACTTCCTTGACCCTACAGGTAGAACAGAAATATTTAGACGGCGAATGTGGAATACCCGGAAAGAAACATATCTATCATTAACCACATTTAACAAATTACCATTGTGCACGGAGACCAGCATCATTGAGAATTTCGTTAGCAATACGTGCACCATGAATAGGTGGATTGGAATACATTGGACGAATCACAATCTTCAGTTGAGACATGACACGGTCAGCTTCTTCTTTGGATCCACCAATAACGGAAAATGCTCCAACTCGTTCACCTGTGTACAAAATGAACTGCAGGGGGTTTGCTACTTTGAAAAAATATTTTCATTTTTCGAGTGAATTACCGTAGAGACCCATGTTTTTAGCAAAAGACTGCGCCAGACACACTTGATGTCCGTCCTTAATGAAGAGTCTCAAAGCTGCAGCATCCTTGTCGAAGTCACCTACACAAAGGACCCCGTTCATTTGGTACAGTTTGAAGAAAAATAAATTGTACAAAAAAAATCAGCTTACCGGAAGCGAATCCTTGATATGCCATATCGAAGTAAGGGAACAAATTTTTCTTTTTAATAAGTTGGGACAGCTCAGCCCACTGCTCTGGACGAGGGTCGACACCAGTTGGATTATGTGCACAAGCATGGATAAGAATAATCGATCGTTCTGGAATCTTGCGAATATCGTCCATAGCTCCGGCGAAGTCAAAACCGCAAGTCTTTGGGTCGTAGTACTTGTATTGCTTAACTTCCAGTCCGGAATCCTTGAAAAGAGGAATATGGTTTCCCCAAGTTGGAGCAGGCATGTAGATTTGCTTGTTTCCGGGGAACCATCTCCCCAAGAAAGTACCACCAATTCTCAACGATCCGGTTCCACTAATGCATTGAACAGTAGCATTCTAAAGATGAAAATGATCATATACTGCATTATCTTCCATCGCGCTATGTAATTATTATTGGTACTAAATTGTGAGAATCCTCACCAAACCATTAGGAACAACTTGGTTATTATCTCCTAACGCCAAATTAGCAGCAGCTTTGCAGAAATCAGCGTTACCGTGGATTGGTGCGTATTCCTTGTCCATATTTTTCTTGAACACACGTTCCTCAGCCTGAATGAAAAGACAGCCATTAGAATGTAGGACTTATCCTCAAAATTTGTACTCATGACATCAACATAATTAGAAATCAAGCTTTGGGTCATATTTTAATTATTCTGTTTTTATAAAAAAAATACCTGCTTAACGCTGGGAAGTACGTAGGGTTTGCCATTGTCATCACGGTAAGCACCAGCGCCCAAATTGATCTTCTTGGGGTTAGGATCTCGCTTGAAGGCTTCAGTAACTCCCAGAATTGCGTCAGGAGGACCCATTTCAACTCCAGACCACCATGAGCTATAGTTCATAAGTACATTGATAATAAATAATAAATTATAACAACTTTATAGCAATATTAAACTAACTATTTATAATATTTTTCTACGCCATGAAAATACATTTAAACGTCAAATACATCTTCCGCAACAGTAAATTCATAATTCGAAAAACACATGTAATTTAGAAATTCATTACCTCGCACGAGTGAGCCCAGGGAGGTTCTGGGTTTTGTAAATAGAAGAAATGGCCGTGGATAAGCGTTGGGAGTGCATGGTTCCTTGTGAAATAAAAGTACAACAATAAATTAGAAGCTCATCATGGGTATTCTTATGTCATAAACACCATCATTACATTTTAAGCCCTATGCTATTTCAGTATTTTACTGCGCTATTTAAGTATTTCAGTGAGCTAGTTAAGTATTTTATTGCGCTATTCAAATATTTCATTGAGCTATTCAAGTATTACAATGCATTTTTCAAGTATTTCAATATTTTCAATACATTATTTAAGTATTCCAATACATTATTTAAGTAGTTCAATACATTATTTAAGTATTCCAATACATTATTTAAGTTTTTCAATACATTATTTAAGTATCTCAATACATTATTTAAGTAGTTCAATACATTATTTAAGTATTTCAATACATTATTTAAGTTTTTCAATACATTATTTAAGTATTTCAATACATTATTTAAGTATTTTAAGGCATTATTGAAGTATTTACATGCTAAACTATTGCAAAACTCTGGTCGCTAAGCACGCATGGAAAGGGAAAATCCCTGTGTAAAGAGCACAGAAAAAAAATTTGCACGCCTAACACCTAAAACAACACACCTTATATAATTGAAACCCGAAAAATTCCCTATTCAAACTTTCTCTACAGATAGCCCTTGAAAATATTTTTTTCCAAGAATTAAATTTAATATAAGAAAAACTTACAAGTTCAGTTACTCCAGAGAAGGACGAAAGGAAAGTAAGGAGATAAGATATAAATGTGCAATTTGTAGGATGGTTCGATCTACTGATGAACTGACGAGGACAAACTTTCAAGGACACTCGGGCAAGCCTGCAAGCACGAGACTGATGCCGGAGCCGGAATGGCAAAAGCGATTTCTTGCCACAGTCGTCGGCACTTTACGCACATATGCAGCCTTATACATTTCTAGCACTTGGGAACACTTGGGATGAGATTTTTACTCCGCCAATTCCACATGCATCTGTATATTATGTTTCCGTATATACGTTCCATTCTGCAAATACGTGTGAACGAACATATTGAGTGACGATCATGAACATGAAGGGTGAAAGTTATAATAATAAGCTTGTTACTCAAAAGCAGTAATAAGCATTTACTCAACTTGACTTCTTGAAGGAAATAAGTAGCTACAAAGTACAAATCTGTACATCTACAAGTATGCATGTTCGCTTTAAAGAAATCATGAAATCAACAAGCAAAAGTTAAAATGTCGTAAAGCTATTCAAATGGCGTATCTCAATAATATCTCATATAAACACCTAATTTCTCAACATCTAAACTTAAAAATCTCATGTGTCCAGTATGTATTTTTATAGTTAGTACAGATTTTGAGTTCAAAACTTTACATCTTTATACAAGTATACTTAAAGTACATTTACCATATTAACTTCTATTTAGATCATTTGTCTTAAATTGCCAGTCCCTATAAAGCTATAACGTTTCATACCTATGTAGTTTGCCTTTGCTATATGTTTTCTTTCTGGCTCCAACCTCCAACTTCTCCCAGTATCTCATCTCAAGTGCTGGATGCTGACATTGTATATGTCTAACTATTATAATATAAATGGTAAATATAAAAATATATGGAAATACTTATTTAAGTATACAGTATCAAGTATATAGTGGAAGCAATATACTCGACTCATGTTATAGGTAAAGTTAAAAGAGAGACAAACAACTTACAGAAGTATATAGTGACATTAAGTCATTGGGAACATGCATTTCTTTTTTATAGCTCACGGTTCATATCGTAATCTGTATTTTAGCTGGTCTACTTAAGTACTTGTGAAATGACGTTAAAAACAATCGTCATCATATAGTAAGTATCAGCCAAAAAGTGCGTGCGTTTCGGCGTCTATGAGGTTCTAGTTCTAGGTTACAGATTCTACTTAAAATACATTACTTTGTATGATGTATAAATTCAGGATTCATGGGCTTGTTATGAATTAGGGATAGGTATGTATGCTATTAGTAAATATAACACCGCCACCTGATGATGATGGAAGATGGACAAATCTCATATGTTCAGATGCATAGGGAGATTAGATAAATATTTTTTTGAAGTTTGTATGTCATTTTAGTAGTAATATTGCATTATTGCATAATATATTGTTGCAGGAGCGGATGGAACATAATGAGATGATGAATGGGGAAACGTGATATTTTATGAGAATGACGAGGGCAGAGAAGGCTACCTCATGCTTACATATACATATAGGGAGATGATAAAGAAAAATTTATTAGGAGTTTGTTTTGTCATTTATATTAACCTTTTATTACCATTTACGAGACGAGATGTCAGAGTTTGGTTATTGCCGTTGAGTACAAGTATACACGCGAAGAACCATATGCATACATTAAGATTAAAGTGAGCATTAACCATATTGATTTATTATTGATTTAAGCTACGGAAGCTATTGTCAAATGTAATTAATTCAGTAAGTAATTGAAATAATTTTACAAGCATAATCATTTTTATGTAAAATTCAACGAATTGTATTACTGTGTCGAATCGAAAGGCAAACACCATAATGGTGTCAGTGCAATAAATTTTTTCTTCTATAGTTGACCCACCTGGTTGAGACCGTTGAGATGTAAAAGTTTAAGTTAGCCAATTAACTTTGACTGATATTTCATTTGACAGGCAAAATTTAATACTGTTTATTTATAATAAGCTTATAAGCTCAAAATATTGAATAATGATACATTCATTTTTCTCTAGATACTTGTGTATTTAATTATTTATTATAAGGGAGGTATAATAGTATTACGTTAGTAAAGAATGACATGAGGCGTTATCGTATCGTTCTTAAAACGTTCGCTATGATGTGTTCGTAATAAGTTAAAGCGCCCCCTGTAGTGTTTTATTAGAAGATAAAATTGAACAGAAATTGCTAGCGTCCTCCAACGTTATTTTTCTGTCTAAATATACAGTCGACAACTTCATATCATTATTAATGGAAACTTAATATACTATGCCTTCCGCCAACAACTGTCAATAGTTTGTCATTGTCTAATAGCATTATTATATTGTTTAGCCTCCCTATAGACCACTGCCCATTAATCCTCAGCTTACCTTCAAGCTTCAAGTATGTTTTCGATTGTTATGACGAGTTGCTTTTCACGCAGAGAATTTATCACTAATGTAAAAAATAATAATACAATTTGCGGATTTTAGAACATAAACGACTAGATTTGAACCATATTTTATTCCTGTTACATATGTACATACGTATATATGCGAAAGCTATTCTACTAGCACACGCAACAATTTATACTTATCGTAATATCAATTAATAAGATCTACAGGATGCGGTGACAACCGTTGGAAGGTAAATGTTCAACATTATGTATGGAAACATCCGCGTACAATTTAGAATTTCGATTCATGGAAATTGTAGACCAGGGAGATCCAAAACTCACTCCATAACTACATTATTGTATCATCATGGATTTTTTCATGTTGGCTGACATTAAAAATCCGCCAAAGTGAATCCGCTGTCCTCTTTATCCTCAACATCCTTCTCTTCCTCAGTTTCCAACACTATTGCATTCTGCTTGGTGGTACCGCGTACTTGTTGATGCAAAATGCCTTCAATGGTGGTGATCAATGTATTGGACGAAGAAGTAAGCTTAGCCACCTTTGACATCTCCTGTACTGCAGGTGCAGATTCTACTGGTTCCGGAACGCAACTTGCAAAAATGGTTCGGAGATTCTTCAATCGATGTTCCATAGTCATTTTGAAGCCTTTGCTAACAGGGACCAATGGGAAGAATGGCTGATTACCTTCTGCGGATTCCTCAGAGTGGGAGGTACTAACTAGATTTTTGAAAATGAGTTAGTTTTTGGGCGCAATGATTGCACAATAAAAATAAAAATGATCATACAAAACCACTTTCATATCATTTTATGGAATATATTTTTTTAAATTGAACTGCTCTCTTTCCTTTGAAGTTCTTTTTATTTACCTTGCGTGTAATTGTTTGATGATGATGCAATCCAGTTGTCTAAAGTTTGTACTTTCCTGGTTTAGTATTATTAATTCAAAAAGTTTAGATTCGACCAAGCACAAAACATAAACAATAAATAAGCGCAGTAGGTAAATTACTTTGAAATAGTCCTCTTTACAAGTTCCGCGACAAGTTGCTTCCAGGGTTCATGTGGTTTCAGAGTAGTTTGGTAGTACAAATCAAGAACCTGAAGAAAAACCATTTCATTGTACGCCCTGGATTTCTCCTGCTCCCCTGCTGTAGCAGTCTCCGGATTTTGATTCCCATCCTCAAAGTAGGGTTCACGAGTAAAAAATAGGCCTAAAATATTGTAATTTATTTATTTACGGAAAAAATAAATAAAAACTATTTCATTAATCATTTGTATATTAAATCTTCAGGTGGTATGGTAAGATAGTTTTGATTATTCAGACCTTGAATACTTCTAACGCACTCGAGGATGTACGATTTCCGCTGGTGAACATCTTTTTCTTCTGACCGGTAACACCAGTGAAGATTAGCTTGGCAGAAATTTCCATCTTCAGATATTAAGGGATGCACCTCACCCGTGTAAGAAATATAATGCACTTGAGGAGGGATAGAAGGAAATTGTGCCGGAAGCTTCAAATCAAAAATTAACAAAGAATCCTCGTATGGCGTCTTGGGTGGTCCTATGATGAGCACTGATATCAAATCCTATACATTAAAATCATGTGAGAAATCATCATTATTTTTTATTTATGAATTTATTATTATTATTATTATTTATTTTTAGTACAAACGCTTTGTTGTGAAAATAAACAATGCCGAATTAAATGGCAGATAATGGAATTCATATTGTTCAATAAAATTATTATTATTGCTAATTCATACCATTCTATTTTCATACACACGAATGTAAACGCCCTCGGGAACATTCCCTCGAATAATGTCAAACTCTTCCCGGACTATGCGGATGAGATTGTGGTCCACCAGATGTACAGGAGGTTTAAAGTACCAGTGACTCTCAGGTGCGCGTTCAATAATATCAAACTGAGGATCTTCCCAAAGACCCCGAGAATTGGTTTGGGATTTAAGTCCAGCCAGAACTTCCTCAACCTCCTTTGTGCTTAACTTTTGATTTTTGGGATAGAGATCAGTTCCTAGTTGTTGCGGGGGAGGGATGATATCATCAGTTATCCATTTTCTGGTAAAAAAGTTCCATGTGCATCGTTTTGAAAACGGAACCACCATGTGAGGCCAAACTTTACGATATTTATTGTCAGTGCAGAAAATTATCATATTTCCATGAACTACATCCACATCTAGAACAACCCCGGCAGTAAACTCGTGTAATTCCGAATCCGTGGAAAATAAAATTGTATTTCTTTGAAATAAAGAATATTTCGGGTGGGGGTGGATGTTGTAGATGGACTCTTCAGTGATACCTTCATCTTGAACTACCCGATTTTTTTGGGTCCCTTCGCAAAACCAATGGACTCTTACTGTGCAAGATCCAGCTTCCACTAAAATTATAAAACCAAATTACATATTTTCTTATATTATTTCACTAATTTATTTGATGGTATTCCGCCATTTTATTTAACCCTTGATGCCCACTGAACATACGAAATACAGTTTTCATCAGCTTAAAAATTACCTAAATCCTCACTGTGCTGAATAATTCCGTAGCGCTTTGAGTCCTGAGGGGAAATATCCGACTGGACAACCATGCCACAACGATGTGTATCGTGACATTTGGGCTCGCAAATTTCAGCGACCTCTACAGATGGCAACCTTTCCCGCTTTTCATTATCCCACTGAACGTCCACATAATTGTGCCGAAGTATGACCTTAACAGGTATACTGTTGTTACCTATATTTGCCTGCAAAATAGAAATGCAAGAGTTAATGTTTCGGGCACGAAATTGAAAAAAATTAGTTTCAGAAACTTGCAAATGGAGTTTGAAGAATTAAATAGGGATGGCTACCGATTGTTTAAGGGACAACCCCGGAGAAGACGAAAAATTTGGGTAGGTCTGGTTGTTATCGTTATCCATAAATTTGTGCCTAAACTGACTGAACCATGCCCCATACGTAGTTACCTGATCCTCAGGTTTTAATGCGTACATCCGGACACTGTTGAGACCAGCGTATTCGGAGTTCGGCATGGACAAAAGTTGCAATTCATTCATTTTCGAGTCGATTGTAGTTGGGGGAGGAACATCTGAAAATTTCGCAGTTGAAGCAGGGGCAAGCCATTTGATGTTAACTGATGATGCCTGCAACACGGCATTTACATGAAAGAAATTAGATCACGAAAAAATTAACTAGAAATTAAATAAAAACTGGGATTAATTCGTAACCCATGCACATCTTGTACATCACCTCAACTTTAGTTACTGTTGCACTGGAGAATGAATATATAAAGGATATTGGCGGAAACCATTTCCAAAAAAATTGCATGTATTTTGATGTCCATTTTGCGTTTTTCAAAACTGCTGGTGAAAATGGCGTCCGTACTCCTGGGCAAGCTACGCCTAATCCCCAGTAAGGGTCTGTTTTCATGAAACCATCCGATTCTAAAGTCTCCACGAAAAATGTCAGACCACCGTCCAGCCTAAACCAAACTTTACGCTTCACGTTGGTAATAATCCCTACCCAATTTTTGTACAGAACTTCTTGACCGCGAACAAAAGTCTATTAAGAAGAAATGGTCACAAAATAGACCAAAACAGTACTTTTTTGCAATTTCGCAAAGTAAAATTCTAATTACCGAAATCGGAGATAAATCTGACAAAGGTACATTCTGTATGACATGATTAGTGCCGACGATTTGAAGTGTTGCTTTCACATTATAATTGACAACCGTTCCCGTCATTCCTTCCTGATTTCGCACGCGGGTGCCTCTTACAAGCATGCGATCAATAATACAAACCTGTTTTGGTTTTAAAATTTTGATGATTTCTTTATAATTAATTGTGTAGAAACGGGTAGGAAATGTTGAAGTAATTAAAGGCATAAAACTGCGTGAACCTCATCTCGTTTCATCTGTCGAACTCTATTAGAAGTATCCCAATGAACAGAGAAGTTTGACTTAGTTGCTAGCTGAACTGCTGGTGCTGTTTCTTCAGACGAATTCTTTTCCTTTGAAACGCTATTTTTCGATGGAGTTCGAACGCTTGGGACAGGGTTTTCAATATTTATAATGGCATCCTCATTTGTGGATTTTAATGTATTCGGTGCGTTCTAAAAATAATGTTTATCCAAATGAAAAGAAGAGCGGCTCATCACTATTGAAGCTTGAAAAATTCTCTAGCAAAACTCGTGAAAATTTCTAATTATTGTGATACCGATGGTGCAACGTTTTGGGGAAGATTAGGAGTTTTGACTGGTCTTGGAACAACAACGGTGCCATACGTCGGTGTCCAGTCCCAAGGATGTTTACTTTTGTACACAACTAAATCTCCAGGATAGACTTTTCCTATCTTATTATTTTCTTGAATAATCGCATCATCATTAGACGAACCAGGTATAGGAACATCATACACAGCGTTCGAAATCGAAGCCGACATCGACAACTTACTTGATTGCCTTTAACAATTTATTATTAAGATTAAATTAACATTCGATTCCTACATTTATCAGCTGTCGCACAATAAATTCACACTTATGCCAATAACATACAATATTGATCATTATTGGTCTTCTGCACTTACTTCATATTCACTATTCTGATAGATCCTTCAACAAATTCGTTGTAGCAAGTTATTTCAAATGACAAATTATTTCTTATTTAATTATTATTGTGCTGAAATGCCAAATGTCCTCATGCGGTATCGTCATTTCGTTCCATGTAATAATCTAATTATAGCACCAGAGTTGCCTGAGATTATCGTTTTAAGTAATGCTGGGCCAGTGTGTGAGTGGGTTCCTAATCAGGTCCGAGAAGACTTATGGTTAAAGATACAAGTAATAGTTTGTTTCAAAAGATTAAGAATAAAAGGGATAAGGAAAGATGGAAAGGATGAGCATCAAGTTTCCGATTCCGTTTAGCTCCTGGTAATTTAAATTGAATGGGGAAATTTTGTTGTCCACCCATAATAATGGCTAAAAATTCGAACTAAAAATTCCTTCTATTTGGGAATGATTTTTGAAAAATAATTAACTTTCTCATGTGATACGTATAAATGTAAACAACCGCATAACCTTGGAGAGAGATTTGAAACACTGTACTATGTAACATGAATGTTTACATGTTGCATCTGTACACTGTGGAACATTCATTATTATTTTTGTAAAGTTGCTTTTGGTCAATCTCTTTTCACACCTGATATACGATTTTCCTATCGCAATTTACTTCAGCTATAACAAATGGTGAGTAAGGTATGACGGGGAAGGATTTAAGTGTGCTGAATACGACTTAACATATCTTAATTAATAAACAATTAACGTGTGTCAGTAAAAAATTCATTACAAAATTTCTAAAACTTCCTCAAACACGTGCTCAGACGTTTTTATTTGAACACAGATTTCAAACACTGATAAAATAATATTAACAATAAATGATCTCAGCCATAAGATTACGATACTACTAATAATAATAATATTTTAACGACACTCACAACAACAAGAGAAACGCAAGTGAAAAGTAGTGCTAATGTAAATTATGGTCAAACATCTGACTTGAAATACCATTGAAGGGCAGAATCACATGACAAAAAATGTATTACTTGAAGCTTTAATTTATCACAACTCATCATGATTTTTGTGAGGACGAACCCGATTTTGGAAATCTCGGATTTCCTGGTCATACACTTCCCATTCGGGTGTTATCCGCTTGGCGGCATCCATCTTAGGTTCCTTCGTTTGCGGATTATTGCACTATAGAAAAAAAATACCACGATATAACCAATCACAAGGTTTACTATTTCAACATTTTCAAAGGATAAATTAAGTCACACTTCACTTACCAAATCAATTGTTTTAGCATATTTCTTAGAATCATTATCACACCATGTTTCACACCATAGCCATTCTTGTGGCAAACTTTTAATTCCAACTTGATGGATCATATTGTTTGGTAAATCCTAGGTTGAAAAAGATTAACAATATTTCATATTACCCAAGTTTTTTGCTCCATTGCATGATTGTTGGGTGTAAGATATTTTATTATATCTTTCAGCTACACACGGGCTAACCATGATAAAAACAAATTACCTGATCCAGATTTGATAGAGAATTTGGATCCTGACTTAATGCTTGATACTGACCACGAAGCCGATCTCCTGCAGCTATACGCCTAAAGCGAACTAAATCCACGACATACCTGCGGATAAACGTTGTTTTATTAAACATTTTATTTAACTTAAAATAACTTCTCTTAAAAAATACTTACAATGCAGAAATATGATATTTGCGTTTTCCTAAATGCGATTTCCAATATCCTTTCTTCCAAAATCGGAAACCTTCCATTTCGGTTCTCGAGTCGCAGAAAGGTGTGTACCCATAAGGATTACCTGAAATCAGTACAAGGTCATGATAACCAGTACTTTGATAACGAAAAGCGAAGAACTTGAATCGAAATCACAATTGCCACTGTACCTTCTAAATCCAAATCAACCAGTTCTTTCATATCAGCCCTGACAATTTGGTCAGCGTCGACGAAAATAAATTTCTTAAGAGACAGCGGGAACAGTACATCGAGGAACAAAATTTTGTATCCCCATATTATTCGTTGTTTTTCTCGTTGAGGATTCAGCCACTATTTCACAAGACATGCATAGTAGATACATATATGCAATTAAGAATTCTCTGAAAGCGAATAAGATTTCAAATAAATTCCAGTTACTTACCCGAGGCCAATGATAATGCACCAGTTCATACTCAAATCCATATTCCTTGGCCATATCTGGCAGAACGTCCTTGATAGTAGGACTGAGGTAATTTTTCAGGAACCAAAATTTTACCTTAGATCTGAAACCAACGAACCGTTATGTATTTACCTACGATATAGTTGCTAAAATAAATAAATAAAAAAGTAAGTAAAAACTAATCGATCAAAAAAGTAATAAAAACCTACTTGGTATTTTTAAGAACACTCAACATCATGATTTTCACCAATCGCTCATATAAGTGTCCCGAGGCCAAGGAAAATATGTTAATAACGTCTTCTTCCTGCTCATTTTTGCCCCCAAAGCCAAACCAACCTGAAGAATAAGACAAATTCTAAACTTACAAGGAAAACTTTCGATTTTCATTGTCAAAAGTACATACTACAAATGCACACGTTGCTTACGAACCTTTAGATTCTTCTTCGCTGTCCAGTAAAGAAGTGCTTTCTTTTCCGGGATTTCGTTTAACTTTCACTTTAACAACAACTGACTGGAATGATTGGACCACAATTGGCTTATTCTGCCCTTCCAAAGCAAATATTTCTTTTGATGGTCCTTCTCGCAAGTCAAGTGACCAGACACCTGGTTCCGCTTTGAGCTGGAAGTAGCCCAAGTTTGCCATGACAATTGTTTCGGCCGTGCGGGAATCTAAGGATCGGTTTTACACATCAACAAGGGTTTAACCAAAATAAGGTGTACGAACAAATAAAAAACAATGCAACCGTGACTAACTAAATTACTCACCTGATGATTCTGGTGCCAGAGTAAACTGAAGCCCTCTAGGAGGGGATCCAGTTTTCACCTCCAAACAATGACCCTCGACTAGTAGATACTCAAGCTCATATTCGCTCGTTATTGAATTTTTTAAATCCCGAAGTCTGATATTGTCTAGATCATAAACACCTTTCACGACTTCCACCATCCAGTTGTCTGGAGTGATAATGTTTTGAGTAAACAAAGGATCTTTTGGCATATTCTCAAAAGTAACCTTGTCAACGGGTTTATCACCAGCAACAAAACGGAAATATGACTTCAGAGGCAATTCTGAATGCTTCGCTGGTGTATTGAATATTACTCTAGTTTTTACCCACTGTCCTACTATATGTTGGACAGCTGATAATACTGAAGCCATTTTGTTAGCATGACGTGATGCAGGATCAACAACGGCAATCAAATCAACGTAGAAAGGGTCCGTAGCATCTTTTCGTTCCGCAACTACAAATGGAGAGTCGAATTCTGGCAACGCAAAGCGCTTGGAATTTCTGGTTTTCAGAGTCGGATTACCGAGGGCTGCACAAATTCTCATAATACCATCAGCATCCATGTCGTCCTCGTCTAATATTCCATTGTGTACTACAAAAAGAAACAAAAATTTAATTCAGGTTTACAAAATATGACGAAAATATTCCCCATGAAGATGAAATTAGTTACCTAAATGTTTAGCGCAGCTATCGTAAGTGAACTTCTCTACTAAAGACCAGTCTCCAAGATCAAAAGCATCTTCAGAAGTCAATGGTCCTATCAATCGTCCGTTGATAACGATACCCTTGCCACCTCGAGGAAACCCAAGTGTTTTTAACAACAAATTCACTTTTTCATCGAATTCATTCAATTCACTGGTTAGTTCATCATCCTCATTGCTGTAATCTTTCAGCACTCTGTTTAATTCCTTGAGATCATTTGCAGCGATTGCATTCAGAACCATTTTGGTAAACACAGTACGGCGAAGATTCGTAGGGATAAATGCAATTCTTGAATGTTTAGAAGAGTCCTGCAGGAACTCAACTGCGTTATTCAGAAACTTTTGACCATCATCAGTTCCTATATCAGCGAGAACCCAAATAGTAACCGTAACTGGTGTTTGTTTTCTTCCTGATGATGTTAAGTAATTCAAAGAAGTTGCAACGGATGCAAGGCTATTCTTTGGTTCTTTGCCAGGTTCCCATATTTCACAACCAAAAGAATAAAATTTAGCATTTGTTGTGTCAAGGATCTTGTCATTAAGCCTGTAAGAATTTACAATAGACGTTAAGAAAACACAACGCTTGTGGGAAGGATAAGGAACTACCGAAAGTGAAAGATTCTTGTTATTACCGTGACTGAACATGTGGTTTAGACATGATATGATCAAAAATATCAGTTTCTTCTCCTATTTTCCCGTTGAATGCCTCAATCTGAATGACTTGCGCTTCGCGTAAGAGTTGATTTAAAACAATCTCCTCAAAGTCATCCAACGAGTCCCATTTAAGGGGTACGCCATTCAAGAAAGCACCAGGAGTAGGACGACCACTCTTCTTAACAAACTCACAGGACAAGTCTTTGCCGAAATCAAACTCGTCCCCAGCTTTGTCGTACCATCGTATAACGGATGAGAAATCATTTTTAGAGAAAGCCTGTTATCCCATCAAATTCATCTCAAGTTAGTTATTATTACTAGAAAACGTTAATTTGATTGGTTGAACTTTTAAAAATATAAAATTGCAACTCACATCAACAAGGTTATTGAACAACTGTTTGACTTTTCCTTCTGACGAGGCATAATTCAAGGCGCGTCGAATAACATCTGCCCTAGGTTCTTCGATAGAGTTAGACATTTCTTGCCCTGAGCAGAATACAACACCGATTCTCACGGGGGCCTTGTGTGCCATAAAAGACTGAGCTAACTTTAGCATAGCTGAAAATGTTTTAAAATGAAAGTTCAATTATTATTCTGAATACTTTTCCGCATAATCACAAATTACACTATTACAATGCATCTACCTCCAGTTGTTGATTCGTCATCGGCATTCAAAGTAAGCAACAAATTGAATACATTCCGGCGCACAGGTCGTAGCATTACACCTCCCATCCTGAAGAAAAGTTGCGTGAGATCGTCTGGCCAGTCTTCGTACTCTTCATCTTTCTCTAAATCATTAATCCAAGTAATAGATGCATCCCTCAAGTCTAAAGCCAAGTCTGGTTCGGAGTTAGACTTCGTTCCCATTGATAATATGGAATCAACATTTGTACGGGTTTTTGATTTATCGTGATACACACTTTTGAGAAGATCCATGAAATCGATTTCGGACTTTAAAGTCTCTTGAAATGCAAATAAGTCTAATGAGTCCGGATCAAGATAGCTCCCTTGAAGAAAAAATGCTCCTTCACCCTCGTCGATATTAAATTGAGACTGCAATATTTTCTGGTTATACGAAACGGATTTTTTAAAGTCGTTTGGCACGCGGATGGAACTTAAAGATGAGGCACGCGACGGAAAGTTTCCGGACACATCCTGTAAAGACTCCAAGAAATTTCCCTGCAGAGTCGTGAAATGAGAAGCTTGAAGTCCCAGCTCCTGAACTTGCCATGCTTTTAAAGCTTCGAATTCTGCTTTCTTTCCTTTGACGGATGCTAAATGGTTTTGAAATTTGTCCAGTTTGTCGCCTAAATCTGGATGCAGTTCATGTAGTTTGTCGAAACGAATACCAGCTACTTCTTGACTTTCATCTGCAATATATAAGTTAGTATATTTATTATATTTAACCACGTTTTTACTTTTTACCGTGTATACTGCAAAAACACTTTACCTATAGCTTTAACTGAATCATCCTGTGCTTTATATTCCGTTGATTTAAACTGCAACTCAACCCCATAGCCGGAAAGACGTATTCGACCTTGTGACTTAGTTTCATGCGGCCTCAGAATATAGCCAATTTCATCAGCTTTCGATCTACAACAAATGGTACACACGTCACAGCCTATTCATGGAAATGCTACAGCCAAAACCGCTAAAGCTTGTCGACCACGTCAGTTGTAGATACTTCAGTGAGAGAAACTATAAACTCTAATAATTATTCAACCCAGAGAAACTCGAAACTCTCATATTCAATCACATGAAACTCGAAACTCTAATTCAACCAAGAGAACTCGAAACTTCACTTTAACCAAGATAAACTCAGTAAATGTACATACATGCACACAGATAAACTATGGATATCAGCTTACTTGAGGTATTCATGGAAGGTCTTGGTAACGGGGGAGGCTAAATTGCCATACAAAATAGCAACTAATTTTGTTTCACTCTTCCAAACAAATGACGGATATTTATGATCAGCCTCAGTAATCAAAGGAGAAACTTCGGGAATCTGTCCCGACTCTATTAGCCTTTGGACCTCGCTCATATCGCAGGTGCCCTTACCCCCTCCAAAATAAACGAAAGATTCACATTCTGGCAGGTCAACTGAGGACAGCTGTATTTACACACAAATTAAAGATTAAATCATAAGTCCTCTTCCAATCAAAAACCATTAAAATATATTCTACAATTTTTCGACATCATATTCAATCATATTCATCTTACTTTCTGCAGCATGAGAACCTTCGGCGAATACGCTCTGGATGTTAGAGCCCATTCCATCAACCTCAGATTGGATGACGATAGGACATTAAAGGCAGCGATTTTAGCCACGTTAGTCTCCCCTTCATCTGTTCAAATAAAGCAATGTATTACGGCAATATATCAAACACAAGTAAACAAACATAGTACTATGCTTCAGCCGACACAACTACAACTTACAACATCAGTAATGAGATTGCATACATTTAACCCATTTTACCATTAAAATTACGGAAATCATGTAACCATAATGATCAAATACATCTAAAAATTTGATGAAATGCAAGTTTAATTAAATCCATTTCAAAAACCGGTTCTGGTATAAAAACCACGCCGAAATTTGCATTGTGTTACCAACTCCCACGCAGGATTCTGTGGGAAATTGGCAAATTTTGAGAATATTTTTGTGGATGACCTTAAAAAATTAATTTGCGCATTTGTCGCATATTCGAATTTCGGGTTTTGCATACAAACATCGAATATTGACTTCGGTCGGGTGAGGAACACGAGGGAAAAAGCTTACGTGTATAAGCGACGGAAAAAAGTCAATGACAGTCATTATTATGTACGTACCATTATCTGGGATAGGCAATATCCCTTGCTGTGCCAGGACGTTGTCCACGAACCTCCAGAACAGTTCCGGGTCCACGTCCGAAATATATTCGCTCGCCTCTGACAAAATAGATGTTGGAGTCCATTTTGACAGAAGAACCGTCTCGATCTTCTGTTCCTGTCCAACAACAATTACCGAAAAAATTATTAATCCTAAACTTGCCCACGTCAACATGACTGATTTCACTGTTTAGCGCGCTGTGCCCAGCTGAAAGACCAGGAACACACCGGGTGCAACTTTGAATTCACTCTCTGCCGTCGCCTCTTAATTCCATTCCCATCCAACTTTTCTGCGAGCAATTTTATCGCCGTCAAAATGTCCACCATAAGGTTTTGTCTCCTGTAACGGATCCTAATCTGCATCCATGTATCTACTAATCATCTTGAATACCTTGGATCCATTTTATTTTTACAAATTAGCCGTTTTTTCAAAAAGTCGGAACGAATTTAGTTTTGGTCAAGTTTATTTACAAAACATGGTACCCGTGTTAAGATTGCCTTTAAAATCAACGTCTATGAAATTCTGGTTTATTTTATTTTTTTGCTGTTAATTGGTATGGTTTTGGTTTTAATTGGGGCAATTTTTGCATCAATTGAGTTAATTTTATCTTTAATTTGGTAAATTTCGGCTTTCATAAGTTTGATATTGGGTTTCATTGGATAATTTTGTTAATTATAATTACAATTTTAATGATTTTTAATTATGTTAATTCCTGTTCGTTTTGACACATTTTTGCCTGAAGTTATTTAATTTGGTTTATTTTGGTTGTATTGGGCTAATTTAAAACTGGAATTAGTTAATTTGGTTTTAAGTGAGTTGATTTTGGTGTTGATGTAATTAATATTGTAGTGCGTTAATTTTGGCCTTAAAAATAATTTTGATTTGAGTTGGGCTAATTTCGAATTTTGGTTTAATTGAATTGTTTTGTACCCAATTCAGTTAAAGTTTAATACTAAAAGCAACGTTTTTAGGCGTCAACCGTTACCCTCTAATTGTGTGGTGAAAGAAAAACTTGTACTTTTGCTTTTATTTGTAAAGTTGCTTTTCTTTTTAATTTCTGTTGTCAAATAATAATTCACTGACGCAAATAGCTTCGCCGGATTTTCTTTCTTGAGTTCATTACCTGAAATCCAATGATCATTTTGCATTATTAATATCTTTGTTATTCCGAATGTTCGTGGAGCATTAGTAAATTGCATATTAACATCTATTTTGGGTAAAAATACGGAATCTAGGCTAATAAGCAATTTTATCTAGATGTACACGATAAAAATTATCAGAATTTAAAAAACAACAGATGACAGAATTTTTATTACCTCAAGCGTCCCCTGAATCCGTTCGACCATTAACAGCTACGAAAGTCAAACTTCTAGCCTTTCTTTTCGTTACTTCTGCGGGAAATCCGGTTTTGTTGTTTAAATCGCGTTTGGCCTTTCGTTCTATTCCGATGAAATTGTTTTAAAAATAATATATTCTTATTATATCAATGATAATAATAAGAATTACAATATTTATTTTATAATTTAATTATCGGCATATAAAAACGCAAAAATTAGTACTTACTTGCGCGCTTGGCATACTTGGAAGCGTTTTCAGATAGGTCATGCTGCAAAAATTTCATGAATACACATAAGTAATTTATTATTAATTTATATATTATTGAATTAATTTTAATATTGTATAAAGGAAACCAAAACTCACCGCAGTAGCAACACTAGTGCCTAACTCTATCACTGCATCCAAGTATTTTTGCAACTCCGGCTTGGATTCTCCCTGTAATATTTATGTTGTTAGCTGTAGTAATTCAATTAAACGCCTATAAATGCATACTAAACTGGACTTGTCTCTATTTTATTTATTACGAACATTCTCAGGTGGAGGTACATCTCCCTCTTCGACGGCGATTATTAGAATCCGAGTTTTCAACGTTGCAGTATGAATCTGTAAAAAATATTGTCAAATCATGGTCCATATTTAATAATTTATATCAACGGTTTATTTCCGGAGTTATAATTTGCGTTTCTAGCCATGGTTCATGATGGGAACAAATATGAAGCAGAAGAAAATTTATTTACAAGTTCTATTTTAGAAACACCGCGTGGAAGTAACTGTGTGGCGTAGAAGATCTCATCAGTATGAAAATCTTTAACTTTCCCTTGAATTATTAGAATATCCGCTATGAACTCATACTTCTGAATGGTATTGAACTCATCACCAATAGGAACACAGGATCTTTCTAATCGAAGGCGTATCTTCTCCAAACTATGTGACTTAAATTTATATCATACAAATTAAAATTAATAACAAAATTTAGCTAATTATAAGATTGTAATAAATACTAATAATTAGTAACTATTAAATTGAATAAAATAATATTACAGCGTAAGTCGGATGCTTCGGCAAAACTGCCAAAGCCAGTCTCATTCCGATGGCTTTCCATAGGAAGGATTCCAGAGATGTGTACTTAGTTTTGAATCTGACCAAGGCGTCTCGCATTGCAGAATCGGAGATATGATAAGCAAAAACGTTGGTTTCGCATCTCACAACTGCAGCCCGTTTCTGATTGGTAAGAACACTCTGCTCTCCCAGGACACATCCCGTGGAAAAGAAATCGTCAACACTTTGTCGGAAAGTGAGATCAACATACAGCTCCATGCAGGGAATTTCGCCGTCTTGTTCAAACTTCAGGACCGTTTCTTCCGTAGGAATGTAATGAATTTTGACCATCCCCGAAGTGATTATGTAGATTCCGCCAGCTCGATCTCCAGTCTTCATTATTGCATCACCGTAGGAAAAGGACACGAGAACAGCTCTTTCCTGTACAAGGGAAACTTTAGCTGATACCATCCAAAAGTTTCGTATTAGTAGTATTAAAATGTGAAAATATTGTGTCATGTTGTTATTGAATGTTATTATTAATTTACTTGAAAGAATGTAAATATTTCTGGTTTGGACGCAATCCAAAAAACATTTTCAAGGAGAGCTTCTGGCGGGGCCGGAGCAATACTGGGCGGAGTCTTCCAAAGCTTTTTCATGTTTTCCTCAAGTTTTATCATTAAAATATCCGATTCTTTCTCATCCACCAGGCCTGTGTAACAAAATATCGAAGCTTACGCAATGCATTCATCATCATAATACATATTTATTTAATGAGTACATTTAATGCATCTTTAAATTCTTCATAATATTAAAAATTTCAAGAGAATGAATACCTACCATCCTCTTTCAGTTCCAATAAAGATTCTCGCATTTGGTTAAGGACACCTCGACTGGCATGGTGCGTTTTGACGGCAATGGCAATCCCGGGATGATCCTTTTGCATCATTCCTGTATAAACGTTTTTAATTGCAAAGCGTCTTTTAAAACATAGAAAGTTGCATGAACTGTGTACTAGTTTACCCATTTCCCGTACTGTTTCCAGTCTCTCGCGTTCCAAAACATATTTTAATTTCTCGAGAACCTTGGGATGGTCAACCATTTGGGGAAGGAATTTAATTATATCATCCACTGCCGTTACAAATCCCTTGCCGACGTCGTACCCAAGGAACAATTTGCTGTTGATTTTTCTGTCAACAACGAGCATCAGACGTGGAACTAGCGGCTTTTGGAAAAAAATAATTGAGTTGAATGGGCAATACTATTGTTTTAATTATTTTGCTATATTTATATTATACACCGTAAGTATTTAAAATAACATTTGTATAAAGTTTCTTTTATATACATAGATGTGTACTCCGCTTACCTTTAAAAGCCTGACAGCTCTAGCTACTCGAATGACTTTAACGAAGACGAAAATCGAGGAAAACTTGACTTTGATAATATAAAGTATGACGTCCACAGCTCCCAGAACGATAACTACGATATCTATCCAATTCGACTTGTACACGCAAAAGTAGTCATTCGGGCCACGTCCTACTATCTAAAACAAAGATTGTGTGCAAGGTCAAATCTTAAGAGCTACGAACTTTTACGGATCATTCTTACGAACCTTGATGAAGGCCTCCAACAAGTAGATAATGTTAAAAAAGATACTCAGCCCAAAGAATAGATTTTCGTACTTCCTGGCCTGTAGAGGGTTCTGAGCTAGATACACACTTTCCCAAATTGCTGGTATCATATTTAGTAGGATGATGATAATCATCACAACTTCAAACCAAGACCGAGTTGCAATCCACCACAAGAAACGACGGAAGCTGTAAATTTAATATCTGTTATGGTTTTCAGCCAATATAGACCAGCTATGTATGTATATCCAAGTATTTGATCGTACGAGCTTTCAGGCTTCGGTGGGAGTATTTCTTCGCCCAAGCCAAATGTCCTCACAAATCTAGTTTTCATCCACGGTAAGCACCCGTGGATTCTCCAGTATTTTTTTAAATCGGAAGCATGTACAAGTTTCAATGGTTTGTCTTCAGATGCGGAGGCTACGTTAACTAAATTAAGGACAGCCAATTCAACCAGAACACCTTGTTCAAATTGTCTCCACACAGAAACTTTCAAAGCTTTCAGCACGCGCAACCTTGCTTCTTCCGTCATCTCCATGTATTCCAAATTTGTTGGCTCATTTTTAACCATAGCATGACAATCCGGGCATTCCGTCAAGTAATCCAGAGACGCGGCTTTGAAGGACACGAGACTGTGGCTGGCAGGCAAGTCGGACAGCTTCAGTGACTTCTGCAAAATAATGATTTAAAAAATTTAATTATTTTTAAATTACCTGATTATTGTTATGTGTGGCCATTTAAATACACTGGAGTAACGGAAAGACTGATAGTTTTACCTTGCCATAAGGATTTTCAATAGTGGTTGATTTTTCGACTACATCCCAATTGGAGTCTGCCAAGAAACGGTCATGTTTGAGCATGTTCACTGTGCGGTACTGTGCAGCGTCAAGCTGCTTGATGGCATTTGCCATGTCTTGGAGTCTACCAGTGGAAATTTCTGTGAGTTTCAACATGTCCAGCAGTAATTTGGTGGTGGTTCCGTTAACTACCAGTGTGAGTATAACGATTCCAGCCGTTTGAAATAAAAACTGTCAGAATGTCAACACGTGGTTTAAGTCAAAGAGGCAGAACAGTCAGCAATAATAATTCCCTCGTTATTAATTATCATTAATCCATCAGTAGGCATTGTTACTATGAATATATCTGTAGAATAGTACTATAGTATTGACACTGCTCTTATTTTTAAATAAATAATACAATATGCGTCGCTTACCTTCGGACCAACATTTATTTGTTGACAAAGATGCTTGTTATCATAGACATCCAGCGCTAAACAAATGCCAACTGCACCACGCAAACCACCCCACATCATAACAACTGTGTTCTGCCAAGTGAGGCCATATCCAATGCGGCAAACGATAGGGTAGAGAACTACTAACATCACCAGCCTGGAATTTCGTACCACATATTAGAATAAGTACTGATAATATATAGATGATCTACTTAGGACTTGGATTGCATGAAAATGTCACTGAACACATGGAAGTTATGTATACATATGCTATGAAACCAAGACTTACCTAACAATGTTCAAAGTAATGTATAGGAAAATAAGATAAATCCAATCCTCTAACTCAATACTATTCATAGAAGTCTCAGTGATGACAATTCCTACGATCATGAAGAGAACGGTGTTTGCGAAGTACCCCAACATCTCCCAGAAATGGTGGACAAAGTTCTCCACCTCAGGGCTAATGCTAGTTTTCTCCGACCCCATTGTTATTCCCAGAGCAACAACGGCCATCACACCGGACACACCCAAAATATCCTCTCCGATGTAGTAGGTTAAATATGCGGCCACAATTGTAATTGTAATCTCAACCGTCGAATCATTAAAGATAAGTGCTAGTGCTCCAACAGCTATTTTTCCCATGACAAAGCCAAAAGCAGGACCGCCAAGTGTTATCTGACAGAACTTGCGGAAGATATAGAATATCAGATTCTCGTGTACTGAGCAAGTTAAAATTTGTTCCAACATCTCATATAGGAGGATAGCAACGCCATCATTGAGTAGAGATTCGCCTTCAATCATGACGCTCAGCATTTCGGAAGTTCCGAGTTCCCTCAAAATGGCGACCACAGCTACTGGATCAGTTGCGCTTATAATTGATCCGAATAAACTTGCTTCGAGGAAGTTCCAGTTGTAGGATGGGAAGAACTTTTGCGTTGCTACTGCCGTTGCAAATGTCGCGATGATCATTCCTGGGAACGCTACTATTAGGATCTGATGGAAAATGTAATTAACACTACGGGCTATTTATTGTATGTGTAATTTGTACGGGAATTAGCCCTTACCTGCGTAAGACTTCGCATGAAGGTATGTGGTGTTATTGAGAACGCCGACTCAAAAATAAGTACGGGCAAAAAGGTGAACAGAATAATCTTCGGTGGGATCCGCGCAATAGCCGTGTACGTATATAGTGCATGACAATAATTTTTGGACAGGTAGCCCAGTATAAGCCCGGTTATCATAAGTACGACTGTGTACGGGACATTTATCTTGAAAAATTTGATGCCAAAGCGGACGAAAGCACCATATCCAATCATTAGCATAAGGACAAAGAGCATTCGTAGCGCATTTGAATCGAATTCATCTTCGTGACACATTCCTGTAATATGCGTAGGTATACTTCAGTAAGTTCAGTATCAATATGTAATAATGAAATAAGACACTTATTCTAACAATAAAGAATGTTAAGTATCTAATATTATTGTTTGGTTGACGCAAATTTGACAAATAGCACATGTCAATATTAGATTTATAAATATAAGAATACTAACGGTCATCATCGTGCTCATCTTGTGCAGATGCTGGCTTGACCACTCGCATTTTCGCCAGCTTTTTGCAAAAATCCTTAAACTCTTCCATTTCCCATTCATCATCTTCTTCTCCTTCTCCAAACACATCATGCTTTTCACATTCCAAGGCAAAAATATACGGGAACAACGTTAACAGTACCAGCGCTGTACACCAGTAGAAGCTGGACAGTTTAGCACTAAACGCCATCTTCATGCACTTCTTAAAATTTTCAAGATGTCAGAATTTGGGCAACAAAGCCATATTTGAATGCGGCATTGAAGGTATCACAGTGGTTAAATCGCTAAATGACTGCATTCTGATTTGGAATCTGAGCAGGTGTAACTTGGTATATTCTTGAGACATAACGGTAGGAATATTTCGGAAATCCCGAAGATCGTCAACTTCCGGTTGTGATTATCTTGCACAAGCTCCAGACAGACAACATGCTTAAATTTATTGTAATATAAAATCTAGGGTTGTGTAAGGTCATTAACACTGGATGCCAATAGGTACTTCTGCTGGATTAGTAACAACTCAAAAAAGTCTTCACAGTTTGTCATTTTAAAATTAGTATTGTATTCTTTGATATGCTCTAATGAATTGCAAATTAATTAGAACCAGTAGCTGCATGGTGGTTGAGTTAATAATTATTAGCTAAACTGGGGTGGATTAATAACTGTATTTTTATCAACTTTTCCTACAAGAAATACATGTTATTGTGATGAATGATTATTAAAGGTAGGTAGTGGGGTACATTGCACATCGTTTCGTTATTAACGTAACACTTGTTCTTGCTGCAAATTATAAATAACCAAAAATGTTAAAGTCAGCGCGGTGTGGTAGAAGTAGAATACAAAATACATGGGAGGGATTACAATGCAATGGTGCAGTTTGAAAATTTAAAATAATGCAGAAACCAAGCCCAAAAAATGCCTGCGTAATATTAATAATTTATTTTTATTAAAAATGGAACGTAGAAAATTAGAACCGAATACGATGAATATTAAATCTATTTCAAACATAATTTGAATTATTTCCACAACACTTAAATTAAATAAAAATTATTTAAAAACTAAACTGATTTTGATATTGAGAAATTTTTGAGCTTGAAGGAACAACACCGTCCGAATTTTGCTCTTGAAATTATTTGAAGATGCTACATTAAGAGCATGTTAATTTTGAATTAATTAATCAATAAAAATTAAGGAAATAATTAATGAGTCGTATTTATTATTAATTAATTGTTAATTCATCATATTTAATTACTTTCATACTGTAAATTTCATTCTTATAATCTACGACCTGCATAATTGCTATCAGAAAGGAAACATCGAGAATACAACGGAAATTTAGCAGCTTGAAACCGAATTAAGGGGGGGAATAAAGTACCCCCCTCGTCCGTAAGTCTCTTTTACGTGACGAGAACATTACAAACCAATAAAGGATTATAATACTTTCGTATCTAACTCGCCTTTTGTGTTCTGATCCAATTATGGAACGAAATTTTCTTGATAATGGAAACTATTTTTCCAACCTGGAAATGCTGGCGGATGTTGTGATTGGCACCTCCTCTTACCCAATTCTACCAGAGGACTTAAATGTGCTCCAGGCTAGATTCAATGTTATTGGATCGAATATTTCTGGCCAGATTGAGACAGTTGAAAACCGTGTAACCGATGTTCCAGAGGGTCCTACTAACGCCGTAGCTGTCATGCAAGTTGATAATGAGAATAATATTACGAGTCTTACTAATAACTGCACTGATGTTCTTGAGAAAGAGAAGCTTAAAGTTGAATGTCCTTACTGCCATGGCCTTTACAAAGGACTTCAAATTCACATCTCTAAAAGTCACCCCGATATTGCTCGTCAAAAGTTAATTGAAAGCTATCAACCAAAGACCCGACTCCCAAAATCATCAAATACACCTGATGATCTTGAAAATGTTGACGAACTGGAGGAAACGAATTTCATAGTTCAGAAGTTGAATGAAGAACTGTCGAAAATGAATGACGAATTGCTGCCAATGATATCGACAGAGCCATCCTTGGATGACTTTTCTTGTAAGGTGGACGCGGTCTCTGAAATTCTTCGAAACTCAATAAATTTACTGCCCGGTCCTAAGCATCCAGCTAGCAAATATCGGGATATTCGGAGAAGAGAACAGTTTAAAAATCCCCAAACACATTACAGTCAATCGTCAAATCCAACACGAGCTTCAAAACGAAAACGAGAAGAAAACAAAGCAAAGTATAATTACGAATTGGCTCAATACCAATTTCGTAATGCCCGAAACTCTGTTGCCCATAATCTGCTGTCTTCCTCGTCCTCGGAGAAATGCAAAATTCCTCAAGATGATGTGTATGAGTACTTCAACAATAGATGGAGCGTCCCTAATGAAAAAACCTTGGAAAGTTACGGTCCCTCAATTGAGCCCGCAGTTCAAAAATCTTTCGATGACGCTTACACCAATGTAATATCAGAAGACCAGATAAAAGATGCGATAAAAGCGATCAACATTAACTCCGCCCCCGGCCCTGATCGTGTTCTTGTGAGAAGTCTGAAGACTTTGAAATGTGCGAAGATACTTTCAACTATAGCCACAATCATGATCACCTGGAATTTGGTGCCAAAGTCCTTCAGGAAAGCCAGAACAACATTAATATTTAAGAAAGGAAACAAAGATGACATCAAAAATTGGCGTCCAATTTCGATATGTTCCGTCTTACGAAGGGTTGTGGAGAAGGTTATTGACAAAATGCTCCGCGATTACGTCAATATATCTGAACATCAACGGGGATTCACTAATGTACCTGGCTGCCACATTAACTCCTCCATTATCTCTGGTATTCTACACAAAGCTAAAAGTGAAAAGAAGTCGTGTTGCATATTTTTCTTTGACGTGGACAAGGCATTCGAGGAATCTTCCCATAACCACATAGAGAATGCTTTACATCATACAGTTATGCCAACCAGTCTTCGCCAATTGACCATCAGTTTAATGAAACACAATACCACTCAAGTTCAAACGGAAAAGGGGATGACGAAACCAATTGAGGTTCAGAAAGGAGTATTCCAAGGACTACCAACATCGCCACTTTTATACAACATCTCTTCCAATCACATCCACAATGAATTAAGTGAAGTTGAAATTTCAAACTCGTTTGGTTTTGAAATACATCCTGATGTGGAACGGTTTTCGAATGCAGGGTTTGCAGATGATATAGCAGTGGCCTCAGAAAGTGTGGAAGGTGCTTGTGAACTCGGAAAGATCGCACTGCATAATATGAACAAGGTTGGATATTCATCAAATCCTGCAAAATGTAAGGCCATAGTCATAAAGGATGGAGAACTAGTTGAAGATGATGTTAAAATAAGAGAAGATTTCTGGATCCCAGCACTAAGGAAAAACGAGACAATTAAGTACCTTGGAGTGACCTTTACAGACGAAATTGTATTTGACATGGCAAAAATTATCCGTGATTTTGGGAAGGATTTACAAAATCTGGTGAGTACTCAACTGCTTAGGCCTGATCAGAAATTAAGTATCATCAATCAATATGTATGGCCAACTTTGATATACCCTTTGCAATGCGCGCCATTACACAAGATTCCATCTTCATTTCTTGCCGACCTGAACAAATTGTTGTCTAAAGCGATCAAGGAAATCATTGGATTACCGGATGATATTCCAAATGCAATGTTGTACGCCTCCAAAAAGGTTCGAGGATTGCAGATGATGAATGCTAAATGGGAGGCATTCTTGCAACACTATAACATATGCCTTGCCCTTTTAAAAGCGAACGACAAATTCATCCCGTATGTCCGAAACCTTGAAATGGAAATTAATAAATGTATATCTGCTTTAAAGTTTACATCGGATGACATGAACCAATTAAGAATCAGTAAGCCGAAAGAGAAAATCACGAAACTCATGAGGGAAAAGCTGCGAGATGATCAATATCAGGAATGGTGCTCTAAAGAACACAGAGGTGCAGGAGTAGAACTCTTCGGTGAAAACCAACC
>JAQGAK010001338.1:0-34862 GCA_034696945.1 Lipothrix lubbocki | reverse complement strand
CGGTTAGGATTTCCGGAAACTTCCTCATTTAACATCTTATTGATTTACTGAATGGAAGATTTCCTGAAAATTTCAGAAAAATTCCTTTTTTCAGTAACGCGCCCAAGGCAACCCAAGTTCAAACAAAATATTCCGTCTTTCTATTGAGTAATCATTATAGATTTACTGTTTGTTGACGCAGAGGCCAAAAGGTATTGACTCATTTCTCGTTCTAGGAAACGATTTATGTGAACATGAAAAATTACTGTTGCGACAGTTCGTGGAAAATGTTTACAAATAGCAATAGGTCATTTTCCAACAGAGCATAAATAAAGTCGTTGGAAAAATTTGTAATAACTAAATAATAAAAGTTCAGAGCAAGTTCGGAGCTGTTCAGAGCAAGTTCAGAGCTGTTCAGAGCAAGTTCAGAGCTGTTCAGAGCAATTTCAGAGCTGTTCAGAGCAAGTTCAGAGATGTTCCGAGCAAGTTCAGAGCTGTTCAGAGCAAGTTCGGAGTAAGTTCAGAGCTGTTCAGAGCATGTTCAGAGCAGTTCAGAGATGTTCAGAGCAGTTCAGAGCAAGTTCAGAGCTGTTCAGAGCAAGTTCAGAGATGTTTAGAGCATGTTCAGAGATGTTCAGAGCAAGTTCAGAGATGTTTAGAGCAAGTTCAAAGATGTTCAGAGCAAGTTCAGAGCAAGTTCAAAGATGTTCAGAGCAAGTTCAGAGCAAGTTCGGAGCTGTTCAGAGCAAGTTCAGAGCTGTTCAGAGCAAGTTCAGAGCTGTTCAGACCAAGTTCAGAGATGTTCAGAGCAGTTCAGAGCAAGTTCAGAGCTGTTCAGAGCAAGTTCAGAGCAAGTTCGGAGCTGTTCAGAGCAAGTTCAGAGCTGTTCAGACCAAGTTCAGAGCTGTTCAGACCAAGTTCAGAGATGTTCAGAGCAGTTCAGAGCAAGTTCAGAGATGTTCAGAGCAAGTTCAGAGCATGTTCAGAGCTGTTCAGAGCATGTTCATTGCTGTTCAGAGCAAGTTCAGAGATGTTCAGAGCAGTTCAGAGCTGTTCAGAGCAAGTTCAGAGATGTTCAGAGCAAGTTCAGAGCAGTTCAGAGCAAGTTCAGAGATGTTCAGAGCAGTTCAGAGCAAGTTCAGAGCTGTTCAGAGCAAGTTCAGAGATGTTCAGAGCAAGTTCAGAGATGTTTAGCGCAAGTTCAAAGATGTTCAGAGCAAGTTCAGAGCAAGTTCAGAGCTGTTTAGAGCATGTTCATTGCTGTTCAGAGCATGTTCAGAGTTCAGTGAAATAGACTGTGTTCAGAGTTCAGAGCAATGCGTTCAGAGTTCAGTAAATTAGACCATGTTCAGTAAAATGTGTTCAGAGTTCAGTAAATTAGACCCTGTTCAGAGTTCAGTGAAATGTGTTCAGAGTTCAGTAAATTAGACTGTTTGTTCAGAGTTCAGAGTTCAGAGTTCAGTAATTTAGACTCGCCCGAATCGATTATGTTATAATGTCAAGTCAACTATTATATTCTCCGTCATATCATAACGTTCAAGTATTAATTATTCTTGGTAGCGACGCTTTGTTATTATTTGATTTAAATTAACATTATGAAATATAAATTATTCAGTATTTTTCATGCAGCTTGCACCCGATCTGAGGACAAACTAACATATATGTCAAATGTCTTACTGTATAAATGTTTACTGAATTCGACGTAATATTATTGATTATATGAATATGATACGCTGCAAAACTGCACTAAATTGGCAGCAGTTGTAATCCGATTTTAAACCATCATTACATTTTTTTCCCCTGTAAATTTTGATAATTTGCACCTGAGTTCATTTTTCACCTTACAGCATTTTTGAAGAGATGAATTTATTAAAATTCATAAATATAACTGATATTTGTATCAAATACGAAATTACATTAAAACTGACAGTGGGCAATGAGCTTTTCAAGTATGAATGTGTGTAAATAACGACACGATGGTGGATTATGTAAAATGCTAAATTACATTAAATATGAAACCTTTGATGAGTAAAAGGAACCAATAAATTAATTAATAAGTTGAGACAATTCAAAATTACACTTACAATACAATCAAGTCCTCTTTTTGTTCTGGAAACTTAATATACACAGAAATCTGCACAGAAATGAGATTGTTATTAAAAAGTCAAAATTGCTGGAAGTGCAAACCGGTCTTTCTTCCCTATAGAAGGATTCCTTTCCAGGCCAGGCTGGCAAAAATCACGTGAGAAAAAAATGAATACGAACAAATTATTTGCACAACGTGTAGGAAGGGTAAGAAAACAAGGAATTCTATGGTGCAGCAGAAATTGTTGCATTGTGCAAAATCTTTCTTGCTGATAATGTGATGACGTTAAATGTTATTGTTGTTTAATGTTTGTATGCATGCTTTGTTTTCGCCTGCTTAAAAAATAATTTGGTAAGGTTTTAAATTATGTAATTAAATGATGTCTTTCATGTTTTGATATTTTATTTTGCATTATTATTTTGTATTTTATTTATTTCGCATTTCTATTTTGTAATTGTTTAGCATTTTTTTTGTATTTTATTTATTTCGCATTTCTATTTTGTAATGGTTTTGCATTTTTATTTTGTATTTTATTTATTTTGCATTTCTATTTTGTAATTGTTTTGCATTTTTATTTTGTAATTATTTTTGCATTTTTATTTTGTAATTATTTTTGCATTTTTATTTTGTATTTATTTTGCATTGATTTTGGATTTATTTTGTATTTGTATCTATTGTATTTATTTTGTATTTGTATGTATTGTATTTATTTTGCATTTATTTTGTCTTATGTTAATTTTGTATTTATTGTGTGTTTATTTTACCACAATAAATTATTACTGTGCAAAAATTTTTATAAAATGCATTGAGAAAGACCGGGCAGTACGTAAGTACGTAAAATGAAGAACCGAAAACCCGGATCTATAGTAGAGATGGAAAGAAGGAAATGACTATTTCAGCAACAGGTTGGATTTAAATTAGAACTCATAATAAGCTTTGTATTAAACCAGATCTGGCTCCCGAAACAAATTTCAACACTACAACTTGATAGCAGGAAATAACCTTATTTTAATTATTTGGGCATAAAACTCTAGGTATAGAATTTACATATTGTGCAGTTAAAGTAATTTTTACAAAGAAATGAATGTACTTCAAAATTAACTATTAAGGATGAATAATTTAATAAATAATAATTATTATTAATAATTAATAAAAAAAATAATTATTTAATGCATTTGGAAAGCAATTTTGGTGAATAATGTAATTTTTTATTTGGAAAGGGCGTTGGAATTAATTTTGACTATTTAATTTTTAGCATTATAGCTTGTACATATATTGCATAAAAATTAATTATTTGACTTATTTTTCGCTCTATTTCGATTACGTCTTTTTTTATGTCTGTACTTTTCACGGTTTGTTTTGACATTTGAGGTGGAACTTTCTTCAAGGAATTCTGACACAGTGTCTTCGCAATTTGGAGGCTCATCATACACACTCAAGTTCTCTAGTTGTTTATTTCCGACTATTTTATACAAAATAATAAAATACATAGTGCAATTTAGAACCGAACCAGATAGTGTTATATACATTACTATTAGGCTATATGGCTTACTGGATTTTCACTTTGTTTATTATTTCATGAAAAAATATTTTTTTAATTTGTAATGACTTACTTGACGAAGAATTGCCACAACTATAATTGCTTAACAAGGATTCAATTTTTGATACTCTTTGAGAAAGATTCTTTAATGTTTCGTTAGATTCTTGGTATTGTTTAAGTAAGAATAAAATTCGATCATCCTGACTCATCTTTTCAGTTAATCTTTCCAATCTCTATGGGTTATTGTATTGTGATTTAGTAAAGGAATTATACCGTCAGACACAGATGATGTACTAAAGTAAAGGGTAAAGGTGTACTGTGTACATATATGACTGACTAGTTCGTGTAATTAAAGTTCATGAGTTTTTCCCTGCTTTAACCCACACGTGGTGTCAATATGCCAGAAGAGCAGTGTGGATGTCTACCGCAGCTGTTGTGGAATCATGTGAAGGAAAACGAAGCAAATGCATACATCTTTGCTTCTCTGTATTTCTCTATGATTTCTTTTGCAGTGATATTAATAGCCTTAGCAACAATTCCCATAAAATGGCTGGTAGTAGCGAACTTGATAAGAATGACATGACGAGAAACTATGGAACAAACGAGAAATAACAGATACTCCGTGACTTAAGGGTGTTAATCAAAATCTCCAAGTTGACATGGGATTTATTTCTTGCATAGAAGGTAGGGTATGAATACAACAACCAAAGGGATCGTAACACAGTAAATAGATAGTAATGTAAATTTCATGGATAACATTTTTTTATGACGCGCAATCTCCTTCGACAGAAGAGAGTACATCCACCTTTTTTAAAAGTTTACTTGAAAATTTTCCCCTGGTTGAATTTCCTCCCTTGCTTATCAGTGCCTTCCCAGGAGAAATAGTCGGCAACTAATTTCTTGGTTTCTGGGGAAGCCGGGTCCAACTTGCTCCAGGTGTAGGTTTCGTAATCAATTTGCCAGTCGGGGCTGAGGGGGAAAGCTAACTCCTGTCCACGCCAAACCCAGAGACCCGAGATAGTGCTGTTATTATCTTCACCGAACAAGCAAACGGAAGCGAAGGCGTTCTTACGCAACTTATCCAAACGTTGGTACATTCCCGTGATGAGATTACAACTCATGAAAACTTTTGCAAGCTCATCATTGTACTTGTACTCCCCAATCCAAATGGAGTAATTTTCCGCGTCGAACTTCTCCCAGAAATATGGAATAGATTTGTCGACGTCATTATTAGAGTAGAAACGTTTGAAGTCATCCATGACCCAGGTTCTATAGAAAAAACAAACAAAATTATGAACGATCGTTCACTTTATTTCTTCGTGTTACCTAGCTGCAACTTTTCTGCATACGAACGAATTAAACAGCTGCTGTAACTTACCCCTTTGGCAAAGCATCGAGGGGATCCTTGGATTTGGGTTCTTCAGCCAAAGCAGCCTCTGCGGCATCCAGCTCCTCTGGCTCTTCCTTCTTCTCTTGTTTAGGTTTCTCCTGCTTGGGCTTCTCCTCCTTCTTCTTCTTGTCATCTTTCTTAGCGGCTTGTGGTTGACCATGAGCACTCTGAAATTCCTTGAGCTTGGCAGGATCGAATTTGATAGGAGTCTCATTGTACGAAAACTCGTACGATGCCTTTTGAAGAGCGCTCTGTACTTGGGGCTGGTTCAAGACGGTGTCAAACCAACGCATCAGGTTGGTATAAGGCTTACGGCTATCCTGATCCAACAATTTCTTCACAGTTTCAATAAGAGTAGTGAAGACGGCAATATCAGCGAGGGTGATGCGTTCTCCGACCAAGAAAGTGCGGGTTAAAAGAATACCATCAAGGATGCTCAATTGGTTCTCGGTTGCAGCCTTGGATTTGGCGACTTGCTGTAAGTCAAATGGAAGGAAAATATATGTATTATATATGATACACTTCACTTTTCTAGTTCCTTCATACACACTCTAACCCCATAAAGAAATAAAAATATCATCTTCCCCTCATCATTGTATTCAACAATAAATATTACTATAATAAGCATCACATAATCCAATCTTACATCTTTATTGAATTGGATGATGGACATGGACGGGAAAAGCCAGCCAGCAATGGGTCCGAAGAGTTCAGATTGAGCGTAGACAACGTATTTAATGACCTCAGCTCGGGCAGCCTCACATTTCCCCCCACGGAGTTCCTCCGTGGCCAAGAAATAAGCGATGGCATCACTCTCACTCAGCAAAACCTTTCCATCTGTGCTCTCGAAAGCCGGTACCTGTAACACAAATACAAAAATTATAATCAAATTTACAATATAGGCACTTCCATAATTCCTGTGGCCCCACAATTACTAAAAATCCTCAATTTTTCAGTCTTTTTTATTTCCCTACAGAAACATTTCAAAAATTGCAAATTCCAATTAACAATATTCATTCAGTTCTGAAGCATTCCTCACATTTAAAACACACATTAGTTACATATGCAAAGGACATATCTTTATCTTGTTGATAACAGCAAAAAGTGAGTGTGAGCTATAGTATGTTAGTAATAGAAGGCTACAGACCAAGCACATTTAAATGGACTGCCTCAATTCCAAGATACAAGAATAAACGCTGACGTAATGATCTCCCTTAATAATCACATTTTATGTAAAAATTTTCCAAAATTATTTGATAATTTTTTTTTCAAATTTACCTTTCCAAGGGGGAATTTCTTGAGGAATTCTTCGGACCTGTTGGTCGTTCCGAAGGAGAACTTGGGGTCAACAGTCACGTTGGCACCGGAGTAGCCGGCTGCAATGAGGGCCTTTACAGCCCGGGAATTGCCAGAATAAGTGTACAAAACCTGTAAAAAATGAATTAAATAATTTAAAGAATAGTCAAATCCTTTAATTGTGAATGTTATTTTATTTCAAAAATCGGTCTAAAAGTCAAAATTTCGTAAAAAATTTGGGACCATGCGGACACTTACGCCTGACTTTGCCATGATGAAAGCTGAAAGAGAAAGAAAGATAGATGGGCTGACACGAGCGCAACAAGGTGCAATCGTCCACCGAACGAACAAAATCTCGTCTGGCTGTCTGCTCCATGAGCGCGGGGAATTCAAATTCCCGACGATGCTGCGGATGCAATAAGAAAGACAAGAATTGCAAGAAAAAAATATAAATAAAAGTCTTTAGCTCTGAGTTTCCTCGGCCTTTTTTGGGGCACTTTGGAGTTGGATTTTGGATTTATTTTCAATTTTAATTCGCGTTTCTCTCATCAGAATTGAAATTTCAAGTGGGTGAAACCTCACAGAAAAATCCTTTTTATAGTTTTAATTTAAACGTTTGTACTATGTAATAATACATAATTTCTATGAAATTAGTCATACGAATATTGTTTATTTAATAAAATCGTAAGTTCTATCTATATTTTTCTGTTTATAGTGTTTATGATGTAATTTCCAAGTAATATTGCCAATATTAATAAAAATAATTTGTTATACAGATTATGAGTTTTGTTGTTGTATTGTAATAATAAGACAATGAAATGAATGAAAACGTTTTAATAATTTTTTTGAGCCGGGCGGCTGAAATAATTTTTATTTTGTCGTTTTGCAGGTGTAAAAAATTAGTTTCGTCACCTTTACAGCGGCTAATTTAATCGGAGTTGACATTGTGGATTCCTTGATCTTTTTGTCTTGTATTCTTTGAGGCTGGTGAAGAATTATAGAAGCTAAATGCAAATTATAAAGAATAAAGAAGATGGCAAGATGAGCGTGAAATGTTGAATGTCATTGGCGGACAACCCATTGAGACGAATCTTATACTTAAGTATAGAAAAATAATGGATGTCATCATTAAAATACTATTTTAACATTATTGATGGTTGACAGCGATTTCTTTTATTAGTATTTTAATATACTTAACAAGGTGGTTCCCCTTTTCAAAAGACTGAAGTGTTGGAGGTGTTTATGTGCGGAATTGATAACGGAGGTGTGAGATTAAATTTCTAGTATTTGTTTTTTATTTTAACTATTATGTAGGTCTTTTTGTCTGTTTTGGTATAATTGTAGTAAAGTAAATAATTAAGAAGCTTCATGAAAACTATCTATAGACAATATTTGTAAATATACTGTATTTACAGGCGTGCTACTGAACTCGACAAGTTGCTGAATTGTAACTTTACTATAACTTATCATGGGAAAACCACAGAATTGGAGTTTGGTGATTTTTACAACCGTTACTTTTGCGGTGGGATTCTTTGCCGGGTATAAGGCAAAGGAATTGCGTATCCGGTACTTAGAATGGAAAAGAGATCGGCTTGCCAAAAAATTACGAGAAACCCAAGATCAAATAAGTAAAGCTAGTCATACTTCTAACTACTATTTAATGAGTGGAATTAATAGTCATGGACTGAACAAAAATATTTTAAATGAAGTGTAATTAATTGAGAAGAAGTTCTTGTATGTTATACTTATATACTTGATTTAATATTATTAGGAAGATTGTGGTACAGTAGTCATATACAGTACGCTGTATTATTTTTATTACAAACTAAATGAAATGGAAGTCAAAAAACGGATTGCAAAAATAAAATTGTTCCTTGTAATTTGAATTGATTTAACGTAAAGTTTAAAATGTTACAGAGCACCATTGTAACTTTCGTAAATATCAAGATCAGGATACGCTGCGGCACATTAATTTGCATTTTAATAGGTTTATTCAGTCAATGTAAACTCTGGTAAAATGTTTATCTATGGTGCCAACTCACTGGAAGACTCTTGATAAATTTTTACATAACTTTTCTGTACACGTGTTAGTATATTAGTGTCTATCAAGACTCTATTGACAATTCACGTTATGAAGCTATAATCTCATAAGCTGTTAAATATGTTTGCGAACAAGCGCTTGACCCAGTGCCCCAGTTTCGTTTCATCTCCTCTGCGATACGATCATCTAATTATCTAATAAGTTGTAGTCGAAATTCAACCAAGCATAAGATTCTTAAAATTAAAAAATTATTGAAAACCATTTTGTGTTCGACTGAAAAGGAAAACTCGTTAGTTTTGCTTCTTGCTAGAAACTTATTTTATTGCCATACATTTCTATATAGTTAAATATCAATCGGGTTTGCAACAGTCGGATGTCGGCTTCGCAGCATCGAAACTTTTAACTATCGCCACACAGTTATAATATCGAGCCCGATCTTATAATAATAATAATAATATAGTTAAATACAATCTATACGTGTGTAACATCAAATCCTATCATGACATCGGAGCCCGTAATTGTGGTCCATGGCGGAGCCTGGGCAATTCCAGATTCTTTCGTCGTCCCAAGTGCGGCTGGTGTCCAAGCAGCTGCAAAGGCCGGTTGGCAAGTTCTGAAGTCAGGTGGAAGTGCGGTAGATGCTGTGGAAGCAGCGGTGATTGTTCTGGAGAATGATCCAGTCTTTGATGCTGGCACAGGCTCTGTTTTAACTGCTGACGGAACAGTAGAGATGGATGCAATTATCATGGAGGGGAAGAATCTGAACATGGGAGCTGTGGCTTGTTTAGAAAATATCAAGAATCCTATTACACTGGCAAGATTGGTCATGGAAAAAACTGATCACACACTTCTTGTGGGGCAAGGTGCTTCAAAATTTGCTCAGGAAGTTAATATGACAAATGTATCAGTGGAGTCTTTGACGACGCCAGCTGCTTGGGCTGAATTAGAACGTTTTAAAACCTATAATAAAAGCGTTGTGGGTAATTTTTCTGAGAGGGTGGATTATGAAGAATTCTCGGGTCATGAAACTGTTGGCTGCGTAGCCCGTGATAGTCGGGGTGATTTAGCTTGTGGAACTTCTACTGGTGGCATTACTGGCAAAAGAACCGGCCGTGTTGGGGATTCACCTCTAGTTGGTTGTGGTGCTTACGCAGATAATGCTGCAGGGACTGTCTCTTGTACTGGACACGGTGAATCAATCAGCAAAGTTTGTTTAGCTAGACGGATCGTTGAGGGCTGTGAAAAGGGTATTCATCTACCTTTTTATTTACTTACTAAAAATCAATACTTCCAATTACTAACTTTAAAAATTATTTTGACAACAGGTATGACTGCACAAGAAGCTGTCCAACAAGGGTTATCTTTCATGCGAACTCGTGTGGGAAATGCAGGAGGTGCTATTTGCATTGATCAGAATGGTAATCCTGGATTCGGGTTCAATACGGAGCGAATGGCTTGGGCGTGTATAATCAACGAGAATGCGACGTCAGGGATTAATCCTGGTGAAGTGATTAATTTTCAGCTTTGAAATTCTTATTAATTATGTTCTATTCTATTGATACAAATTAGAGACTACAGCGAAGATGTGTTGGATTTCTCAAAATTATTTTATTTTGTGGTAAAACCAGTACATATTACACATTATTATTTTTACAACATTTCTGTACTATTAGTCGTCTCTCCTTGAAATAAAACAACTTAAAAAGACAGCCACCACCAAAAATCTAAAACATTTCAATATTGACGTACTCATTTGCTGTCACTAAATACATTGTTGTACAGAATAGTTTACATCTGACATATGTTTGTAATGAAGTTCAATTCACATACAGTTGAATCTAATATAAAAGGCAAACATCTCCAAAGTGCATACTAAAAACAGTACGACTAAAAACCTGAATCATCATTCTTGTACAAAGATCAATACTATGCAGTACATGATGGTGAAATAACCTGGAGAAATTAATTAGTAAGTATAAGTCTTAACTACTTTGAAGACATTAGATACCAGCTTGTAGAATCATACAACGCAGAATAAATTAGTCACGGACTACTGCAAGTATCTACATTGTTAATACATACTATTATTATTTATATAAAGCTAATCATGTGTAATTATATAAACAGTAAGAATGAGGAAGTATATAAATAATTCAAACATAACTAAATTACAATTCTTGCAGAATTGATACAACAGTAAGTAATTCATTAAGTCTACTACAACAATTTACTATCGCTACTATTACAAATTTGTATACATCTCTCTCATGTATTAAACTGGAGAATCTATTAAAAGGTTATTCAAGTCTAACGTAAAGTGTACATGTTTTAACCATCTTCATGGGAAGGGGGAAGTTAACAAACAGCAGTTTAATTATATCAGGACGGTAAAACAAACGTCCCACGTCTCTTTACTCTGAACCCTACGGAGTAATTTCAAGTATTTTTAATCGTTGCATACATACTTTTATGAGGGAAAAACTGTTAATAAACCTCATAGCGAAAATTACAAAATTCCCAGAAATATTCTTTTTATAATAATTGCAGAAACGACATACAAAGCTGATTTACCCTACATTCACATGAGCATGAATTGTCGCTGAGATCTGTTGTTTTTACACAAAAATTATTATAGCTATATACAAGGAAATACGTGTTGAATCAAGAGAGGTTATTAAACTTAAAAGAATACTACAATAATTTTTGTGGTGCTCATAAATAGTTGCTAAGCAATATAGTTCACAATATCTTGATGTTAACAAGAATTGAATTATTTTATTGTAGACTACACGGTAATTTAAAAAAAAGACCACTGTCTCTTTGTTGTATGTATTGTACTTTCAAAATGTCCAGATTTACATCCACTGCTGCTTATGTCGATTTCCATTTTGTTTGCTTCAGTATTGTTGAATATACGTCACATAAATGGAGTAGTTGATTTACTCAAGTTCACATTTATCAATGGATAATGCACAAAGTCACTAGGTGTATGTTGAAACACTATTAATAACTCATTTGACATTAATATTATCTTCTTCCCCCTCCAGAACCATAGTTGCCAAATGTTTGACCGCCATAGCCCTGCCATGTACCACCCCCACCACCACGGCCACCTCCACTACCGGAAGAATCCCAACTTTGACCAAATCCTTGATCTGGAACTTGCTGCCATGGATCGGCCCAACCGCTACCCCCTTGAAATCCTGATTATAAAATAAATAATTAATTATTATTGCAGCACCATCATATGCGGAACGTTTTAAATTTATATATTTACTCGTGATAATTAATAATAGGTAATATTACAAAACATTCTAAGTCAAACAAAAATAATGGATAAATAGTAACCTCCACCGCCGGATCTAGCTTGAGGATTCCAATTCTGACTCCAATTTTGGAATGGAGGACCCTACAAGAAACGTTACAAAACATAAGTACCATGTTAGAAAATGAATCCTATTAAAACATTATTTTCCTAAGCATATTAATTGATCGAGTGTTTAAATCATGGTCAGTCAAAATTACCTGCGATTGCTGCTGACGTCCTCCACCTTGACCATAACCACCACGGCCGCCACCTTGAATAACGTTACCGTTGCCACCGCGCCAAGAGCCACCTCCACGACCGGAGTTATCCCGTTTAGGACCACGTCCCTGTTGAAATGACCTTTGAGGTGCACCACTTGGAGATCCACCTCGCCAGGATCCACCGCCACCTCCTCTTGGAGGTCCGTTGCTCCCTCCTCTTGAACCTCCTCTTGGAGGACCCCCTCCTCTGGAAGCACCTCTTGCAGGACCAACATTACCTCCCCTAGGGGGGCCTCCTCTTGGATTCCCTCTGATTGGAGCCATACCTCTTGGTCCACCACGTGGAGGTCCGCCATAATGTTGGCCACCTCTGGGACCCATTGGGCCTCCTCTACCTCTCCAGCCACCACCACCACCACGGAAACCACCTAACACAAACAATATTTTGACTTACTAAACTGATACTCAACAAAATAGATACAGACATATACTTATATTTAGTATAAAAAACATTTATCAAACACATTGAGTGTATTGGTTTTTATCCGTATTTAAAATTTCAAAATAATGATAGCATTAAATATTAAATTTTATCTTACGTGGCGGTCCTCCTCGTCCGCGACCGCGACCAAATCTACCCATGCCACCCCCGCGACTTGGAATAGGTCGTCCGAATCCGGCATTCTGGCCATCCTTATTGTACTTGGATATTAGCTTCTGCGCTTCTTCTTTATCAAGGTCAGCGAAGTCAACAGCAGAGAAAATTTCGCCTACTTCAGGTAGCCGAAAACCCGCTGTATGATTCCATATAATTAAAAGTTAGCAGAGAAATCAACATATAGTTCAAAATAGAGCACCCAAATGTGGTGACAAAAAAAGAGTAACAAAACAATAATAACACAACTACAACTCTAAAAACTTCAAAGTTAAAAAATTCAACCCTTGAACCTTCAAATAAAACGGTTGAAAACACACATTGTTCACGAAGAACAACATGTATAATAATATGGAATTGAACAATGTAAAGGAAACGGAGGTAATTGCAGGAGGAATTACGGAGGGCAAGTGGGAGAAGCCAAAGGAATTGATTTCCAATATAAGTGTATATATAGTAGATAATACAATGTACGCAGACAGATAGAGTTTAGAATAATAATGTTAAGGAGCTCCCTTCGAAATGCTCCAAAACTTGCGAATATATTATTCGTTTTATATATATTAAACTAAAAGTTGATTTTGAAAGAGAGAGGATGAAAATTTTGGGTATGAACCTTTCATGTCAAGAATGGTGGATTTGGGAACACTTTTTCCTTGCTCTTGCTCTTTAGCTTTGATTCGATTTTGGTAATCCTCGTCTGACGGAACGATCACTACAGCCCGTCGTATGAAACCCTGAAAACCCGAACTCTTCCTTCGTTGAGCACCCGCAACCACATTGCTCTATACAAAGACAATCAACACAATTCGTTTGTACTCTCCAAAAAAGCCTTTTTCCTTTAGCTGTTATTCCTCTTGTATTATAGCTCATATATTTTCTCATACAACGACGTATTAATTATACTTATCAAAATTCAATACGTCACTCTACAATTACTAATATCCCAAGAGTAATTGTTCATCCTTACATAATTTTGGGTCAGTCAATTTTTGTAGCAAACATATTAAGTATGTAACCTATATTGTATGCCTAAAATAATACATATGTGACAGCTGCATTTTTAACAGCATGAGAGTCACAATATAGTCAATCATTGAGTTACTACTATATTTGTGCTCAAAAACAGAGCATTTAAATGTAATATTTTTTTTACCAAATCATGTACATTAACGGCATTAATGTACATAGCCTGCAAATAGTAATAAAGTATTCATAATTAGATATATATTACATGTGTGGAAAAGACTAATAACAATATCAAATCAGATCATCTACGCTCTACACTTGATTGTTTACAATACTTATACCATGCATTCGATCCAGGGGATCCTTGAATACATAAACCATCAAACTTTAAACAATCTAATAAAAAAGAGACAGATTTTAGAAGAACAACAGTAATCAGGTATGTCATTCGGTAGTAAATATAAGTATATGTATTTCTAGAACAGCTACATTTTTTAGCTTTCCACGGGGCGAATAACGAATGTCCAACTTTTCTATCATTGCAGCGTTTGCTTAAAAAGTATTTTCCATGTTAATACTTATATGGAATGAAGAATCACACTATAAACGTTTCTACCGTTTATGTCCTACAAGATCCCAACATTCTCTGAATATAATTTATCATTCGTTGAAGAGTTCTTTGTCATCATTTCTCTACAAATGTGTTGTATATTCCTTTTATACAAACTTCGTTTATAGCAAAGTTGGGACAACCTTCATTGTCTGATTTTTTGGCTCAGCATTGCGTCAAAATGCAATAATCATTATTATTGTTATGTCCACGGTAATTATAGTATAATTACTTATTTGCACACGCTAGATCTCCATAATCAATCATGTAAAGTAACACTTGTTTTTTTTTAATATTATCACCACTATTGGATCATTTCCGATCCAAGCAAAATCAGGACAGTCTCGATGAACTTGTTTGGGCCGTTCTCTATAGATATCTCGTTGGCGACAATCATATTGTCTGCATTAAAATGTGTAAGGTGTCAGTGATGGAGTTTATCGTTCACTATATTTTAAGGCAATGCAATTCCCAGATGTAGGTAGTTATTGCCTTATTAGCTTAATATTCAACCTCATTTTCACGATTGTTGTGTTCAAAGTGTTCCGAAATTCATCACAGGACATATAGTAATAGTAGGTAGGGTGAGGGGAAGTGTAAGGGATGTAATCAAAGGATAAAAGGATGACACTGGAGAAATGCGAAGATACGTAATAACAATTATTAGAAGATATTTGCCAAGAAGATTTTTGGGGAAAGTACATTTTTTCTCCATTATTGATACAGTCTCGAGTCTCGAGATTATATTCGAGACTGAAGCAAATATAATATCTTACGATATTTAATAATTAATTTAAATCAAGGTCCACCATGTAGCTTCAAAGCAGTCTTATAATGCATCCTTGGATGCTTTGATGTATTCCTTTTTAACATGTACGGACGATTCTTAAGATGAAATTATCAGTACTGATCTGCCCTATTAAACTGTTTCATAACAGTAAGTAGCTATTTTGGGTCCAAAAACAGATCATATTAAATTCTCTAATATTCGAGAAATTTAGCACAGCACATCAATTCGGTCAAATACAATACAACTCGATAATTCCAAAGCTCACATTTCCTTCTCTCGAGTTCATAAGTTCCACACAGAGAGAGAGAGAGACTATAACTCTCTTCAAGATTAATTAACCGTTTAATTCTTTCTTATCTCACAGTCTGTTGATGATGTGGGTGTCATTTTTACAGCAGTCTGCTTTTCTTGAAGATTTTGTGGGTGAACAATCATCTGTGAAAAACTTGTTGGAGGTGATGAAAATATTTTCGATTGACCTGTTTCAAATTGTAGATAATTTTTTACATGTGCTGAGCCCTTTTTTGTTTTTCATTTTTGGCTAATTGAGGGCTAGAAGGATATTTCCATATCCAGTCCTGAAATCTTTAGAGCATATAACTTAAAAAAATTAGTTAGTTTGACTTTTAGTCTTATAATGTCTTGATTACATTAGTATTGTACGGGAATGCACAATTCTATATTATTAATACATAATAAATGTATAAGTACAAATTTTATTTGATGTAGAAGTAGTCGTATTATGTAATTTGGTATTATAGCAACTCTCCGTAAGCACGTATGTATTGGGGTGGTTACTAATTGTAAGGTAAACACGATTAGATTTAAATGTCGTTGTAGTTTGAGAAGCATATATACTTACTATAGATATATAGGTACTCATCAACAGTGAAGCCGCTCATTGAGAAACGTCACATGTAAACTTACCGATTGACCAATAATTCGTTGCAGAATGACTTAAAAAATATCGTACCTGATCCAGAATGTAATTTCGTCTTCGCGAGGGTGCTATTTCTATTAATTTCTCCACAAACTTTCCCGCTTTCTGGAAGAATCCGTCATACGTTCGACTGGTCGTCGATGAGCCAAGTATTTGCTGGTTCTGAAGTGAACGTTCAACTAATATTGATGTGCCAAGAATGTTGTAATGCTTATCCAAATTGCTTTCTACATAGTCTTTAGACCATTTTGTTTTTCCGCAGCCAGCCAATCCACAAAGGAGAATAAACTGTTAAAATAAAGTATTAAAATTTATAGTTTTCACTATACATTATTCAACTCCCTATATTCATCACAAATCAATTCCTCCTTTCACTCCACCCAAATCAATAATAATTATAAGATTATAACATTAAAATTATAAGTATTGTTCATACTTCGCACTGGTCCTTAGTTTCTGCACGTGAAGGTCCACGTACTCTATTCTCATCATCAACTTTACTGACAAGAGTGAAACCATCTTCAGGAGTAAAAACTGTGTCCGATTCACCAAAATTAACACTAAACTTAACATTCCGCGAGAGTACATGAGGGAAGAGAGTTTTATCTTGCAATTCTTCTTTCGTAATTTCCACGGTCTTTCCAACCACAGCTCCATTCTTTGTAAATTTTAACTCGATGGGATCTGAATCCAAGTTCTATGGAAAATAAATGTCATATATGAAACATGTCATATGTAAAACACATAAGTGTGGAAAAGCACGTAGGTAATTTTCCAATGTTTCCAAATGTTAAGACTTTTGCAGTTTTATTTAAAGAAAACTCACCAAACTGACACCAACGACGTCATCTTTATCAAAGGTTTCCTCAAAATCTTCAGATTCCCCGCTTTTGTATATTTTGCCGGAAGAATCCCAGCAATAGGAAAGCTTTTCTTGACCTAAAAGTGATATAAATAAATGAAATAGATTACAATCAATGAATTAAACGAAAGGTATAACTGGAATCTGCGATATGAAAACTTACCAAGCTGCAATCCGGAAGAAATCTCTGACCAACCCACTCGGAGGGCATATTTTTTCTCTTCTTCCCCGAAATCAAGTTTAACCTCAGCGCTATCCTCCCATTTAACTTCATAATACAATTTTCCCTGATTGAAGCCATGAGTAGCCTTAACGCCAGCATAAGCAAATGGAAATTCATCAACGTTCCAAGGAGTCGCTTCCAGGAAATTTTCCTCGGAAATATTTAAATTTAGATCAGATTTATCTATACACCAAGGGAAAAAACATACAATTTACTAATTGATTTAAACCGATTTAAACATCATTATCAATTCTTGTTCATCGTCAGAAAGCACTTACACCAATCTAGAAGAACTTGGGTGGCGTCAAAATCAGGTTCGTGCTCCGGAATGATCTTAACCTCTTCTTTTTTAGCACGCTTTTTGTCGGGGGTAGCTGCATCTCCTTCTGCTTCTTCTCCTTCCCCATTAACATCCTCTAATTTCCGTTTGTTCGATTCTTCATCAACTTCCATGGATTGATCACCTTCGGCATCACCTTCCTTAGTAGTCTCAGCTTCAACACCCTCAGCGCCCACCTCATCCGTCGCTTCATCCCCAAGGGTCTCATCCACAGAAGTCTCTTTCTGCTCATCCTGACTAGACTCTGATTGTCCCGTTGGTAACTTAGGCTCAACCACAGGAGGTTCCTTGATTGGGGAAGCTGCAGCATTAATTTTCGGTGAAGGACTGGTCTTCACAGGACTGGGAGGCCCAGTAGTGACAGGCGTGACAGGCTTAGGAGGACTACTGGATAGCACTTGAGCCGGTGTGGTAGGCAGGACGGGTGACTTGACAGTTGATTCAATATTTACCTTGACAGGGGATTCAGCAGCATTTGTCTTGACAGGGGTCTCAGTACTTGCAAGTTTGACGGGTGATTCAATATTTGCAGGTTTGACGGGTGATTCAATATTTGCAGGTTTGACGGGTGATTCAATATTTGCAGGTTTGACAGGAGACTCGACGACACTAGCCACTTTGGAAGGAGAGGACGAAATCAATTCATCCCCATTGCCGGTGAGTACCTCTCCCGAACCATTTCCAATTCCACCGGTAGTGTCATCGGATGACTCCAGGGCTGCCAACAACCTCTCCGTGAGTACGGCTTTTACCCCTCGGTTGTCCAAACCCCGGGCAGTCAATTCCGCCCGAAGCTCAACAACTTTCATCTTCTGGACTTCGTCCGCCGTCAGAATCATCTTGCTATATATATGCCTATGAAGATACACATACAAACAATAAAAATCAACATATCGAAATAACAATCAATATACCGACATAGAACTTAACACATATTCTGAAAATGCATTAAAATTGTATTCTAAAACTTTGAAATGCCCAACCAACATTACGAAACAACATCAAATCCAATAATACATCTAAAGTCAAACCAAAACTACATACAACGTTCGTATTACAAAACATAATGACTCTCAACATTTATTTTCCTCTGATATTCAAAAAGATCGAATCGAAAGTGTTGAAGTATAGGACAATTTACATGAAATCTAATTTAAGAAATGACACAGAGCACAACTGTAGTGTGTCTACTCATTGAATAAATAACCACCAGCGGTGATGAACCATTCATATATGAATTTCAAAGTCCATTTATATAAGCATTTTTAACCCAAAACCTAAACCCAAGTTTCTCCCAAGCGTCAATAATCCCCCAAGCAAGATTAATAACAATTCTAAAACAACAATTAACTTACTTTCCGGTCTTCGCCGTAAAAAATACAACTCAGCCGACTGTTGTCATATACAAAACACACAAACTATTGAAGTTAATAAGAGTTGTCAACCTTCTATAAATTATATGATTACTTATAATATATAAATGTCACTGTTGGAAACACTTGATTTACTAATTAAATAACCGTGGTATTGATGACCTCTGTTATAATTTAAAATCACCTGTATTATTACGAAAAGAGTGTAAATAAGTAGTGATTTTGATTTGACTAATATTATTACTATGTAAGTTTTAAAAGTTTGAGTAATTTCTCTATTATGTACCGACAGTTCAATAGTCCTTTCGACTCCAACGCTTCGTACATACAAACCGCCAACTAAAACTCAGCGGAAAAATAAAATGAAATAGAAAGAGTCTAAAACAAGAGTCGGCTCATCGGCATCATCGCCGCCGCATCCCTCCCTCTGCCCCGCTCAGTCGTTCGCGTATCTCACACCCAACCAAGCCAAGCCCCGAGGGTTCCCGCACCAGTCCACCGCGACCTCTACGGCATCTTTTTTATTCCTCCGCATTCACATTGTATCATCCGCTAAGGTCATAGAATACCAATTTCTATACCTTTCATGCAAAAATTAGTACTTTTGGATACTTTGTTGACGATATAGAACATACTATAAGTATGTATGTTTAATATAGTGACTATTTATTATATTATATATGAAATTTACGTGTATATATTGAGTATGTATTATAGGTATATAATATGTATATCATCATAAAAAATTCCAAAGGGATAAAAAATCGTTTCGGATCTGCAGCTACAGATGGGGAATGGTATGTTAAAAGTACGAATGAAGCGAAGATAAATTAAATAGTCAAAATAAAAAATTAAAATACAAAAATTTTTTAATAAAAATAATTTAATAATAAATAAAAAGGATACAAAAATGGAATGAAGTAAAGTGAAAAACGAAAATAATAATAATTTAATAAAAATTAAAAGAAATACAAAAATAATATTAATTTAATAAGAATTGAAAGAAATACAGAAAAGTAATAATAATCAAGATGTTAACTGAAGTAAATAAATAACTAAAAACTAAAATTCAACAACAATTATTACAATGGAGAATTTAGTTAAATCATACATAAATAACTACAATTCAAAGACAATTATTATAGTCGAGAATTTATTTACATCATAAATAAATAAAATGAGGAAATCAACAGAAGGAAATACAAATAATGTAACACAAGAAACAAAAATATTTAGAATTGGATAAAAGAAATAAAAACATTTAGAATGTAAGAAATACTTTCATGAAATTGTTACTAAACCAAAGCTAAAAACAGCGTTTCTAGTCAGATTTGATGAATTTACTATTAATTATGTATTATACTTTTATAGACTTTTTGAGTATAGTTGGTGTTGGTAGATATTATACTTTTATTAAATGGACGGAATAGGCAGACTCAAAAATTAAAAGGCAGACGGGTGTTTAAATGTGGAATGTATCAATTTGTATTATTATGCCCCATCTCCAATCTCACCAACTTCAACGTTACAGAATAGAACTTGGAAATTAGAACGTACAGTAAAAAGTGCACATGAAATTATGAAAATACAAATTATATTTTTAGCATAGATTTTTGTTATATGATTTTGACCTTTGATACATGTCTGAAAGGGATTTCTACGTTTTAAAACGTAACTTGCGATTGCTCAAGCATAAATTATACATTGAATATTTGCATTATATTAATCAGTAATCGTCAGTCAGTGTCGCACCTGAAATGAATGTTTTTAAAATTATTTGTTTGTTAAAAAAGTAGTGCATGAAAACGAAGTTAACAAACGAAGATTTTGCTATACGCAAATTTTAACAATATGACAAATATGGATGTAAAATATACAAACTTGAATATTTAATAATTATTTTAGCTCTATTCATTAACCACACAATACTAATAAAGCAAATTTAAGATCCTACGCTGAATGCTATCTAAAGTCTATATACTTTCCCTCATATGAATCCTGAACTTTACAACCTTGGACAGTATACCACACGACCACGACCATGGATGACAGCTTTCGGATGTGTGACACGTGGATTGGAAATAGTTAAAAATATTTCCATGACGAATCCCACTGACAAAAACCTTCCATGAAGATGATAAAAGGCTATAGCTCTACAATTATTTATATTTTAACATAAAACTCGACATGAGAGCATCCACAGTTTTACGCTGTCATACTTTCAGACTAATTTCATATAATTTCCTTATATAGGAATATAACACTTACACGAAGAATATTAATTGCAAAACAAGAATACAAAATTGCACTAACTGTACAAATGCTCTGAGGTGAACATGATTATGAATATTTATGTATATTGCTAATAAATTTAATTTCTGTCGACCAATGACAGGTGTTTACAATATTATTTGATTTTTATTAAGAATTTCAAATTTTTCTCATTTCTCAAGAAGCATCAAAACTTCTGCTGATGTTTGAATGCGAGTGAAAGTTATGTACTAACTTTCTTTTCTGAATCTTTATAGCAAAAGATTTTAATTATCGGTAAATTTAATGTCCTAATTAATTTCTACCCCAACGATTTTAATTTAAGCTATATACTACATGTACTTTAAATATGTATTGTTTTCAGTAAGTTTTAAAATAATTACACCATTAACAAGTATCGCTTGCTTACATTTAAGACCAGAGAAGTATTGAAGGGAAGGTTAATCGAAGGTGAAAAGGTGTATTTATTAGTAAGCTACACCACGTAATTATGATATTATTACTATCCACTTTTGCAATTATTGCAAATTGTATAAAAGATCTTCTTTTAACTATTTTATTAACCCTTATAACGTTTCTTTATTTTATGCCGTTCCTTATACATAGTCTTTTTCATTATGTATTTGTGTAAAATCATCACACAAACTATCATTCTGTTTTTTACATTTCCTTTTTTGTGACATATCGATACTGCTTTGGTTTTACTCATGTGGAAGAAGAGGACTTGATTTTTTTTCACTGGAAATGACAAGGATTGGATTGAATTAAAACAATTCATGTCCTCACAATACACTAAAATATGTAGTTTGAGTAATGACGTCCTTATTTTTACTGTTCAAGTGCTGCGCCGAAATCACATTAAATTAACGGAGCTATCAGGACAGTTCCAATAGTTCCGCTGTATTCAATTATTAATAATAATTATAACAATATTAAAGGTAATTTAACTTATGGCTTTACTCTCGTAAATTATGTACCTATCTTATCTTACATTTCTATGTATTTATTGCGAATAGTACATTTACTTACAATTAGCGTCCGACTGGAAAATGCTTTGCACGACTACGACAATAATATATTTGTAAATTAGGAGACCGACAAAAACTTGTATACAAACCAATAGCCAAAAATAAAAATCAATATTACTCATTCCATTTTTACAATTTAATTAATTAAAGTACTTGAAAGTATCAAATAAAACTATTTCCTACATACATAAATAAGTTACGTCTTTATAGGAATCATACATTTCGGCATTTGCACGGTATAAACTTCATGCACAGAGCTCCAAATTCTGAACTGATCCACATTCAAAACAACGTGTGGCACATATGTAAGAAGCTATTATTTATTGAATTGATTAAACGTGGATGTGAAACAGATTCGGTACATTATCAGTTAATAATTGTCAGAATAGCTTGTGCTCAGAAGTGGGGAATTAAATTCGGAGTAGGTCGTTTCTTAACCAAAAGTGCAGTCATTGGAAATTAAAATATTAGAGTATAGCACATAGGTACTTGTCTAGTAAAACAAGTTCACTCCTACAGAAATAAAATATCAGTTAGTATTGTAGACCCTCAAGGTTAATCAAAATCTACTTAGAGTAAAGATGTGAGCAAAAAAAAATTATTCTTGCAGAACGTTGACAGTGTGCGTCAGTCATTTGCAAAAATATGTTTCAGCCATGTTATAAATGGGTTTTAAAAACTGGGGTGGCTCCTCTCCAAATTAGGAAATATGTAAGAAAAAAATATAATATTAACAAATTAGTTAAGTTGCTTGGAATGAATGAAAAGGAACATACATACGATTGGAAGTAAATAAACAACTGCTTACAAAACTCATAAAGCTACTGGAAATGAGCACATGAGCAAAAGAAACGAACATCTGTTTCCAAACAAAAAACCGCTTAGTAGTGTAATGTAGTTTTAGTGTTCCAGTAATTTTAAAATCTAATAATTTAATCCGTTCATTTCTCTAATGTAAAACTTATACTAGTGTAAATAAAATAACTAACGGTTTCTTTTCATTCGTATCGAATCCTGGTTTCATCTACGAATCAGAACATAAAGCGTCATTTTTTCCGTCAAACTCTCTACTTACTCTATTACGATGACACTATATACCAATTTCCTAACTTGAGTAACTTCTTAATACTTCTGTTTTGTAGTACTAGCATCAAACTAGTACGCTTTAAGCTTCATAATTGGTACATTAAATTTGTTTTTGATGCAAATTGGTACGTAGTGGATTCTTTAAATTTATTTGTAGTATATAACTAGTTATAATCGCCTGGGAAGTCTGCGAAACAGTTAAAAGATTCTACGTACATATTTTCAGTCTGCTGCAGCGGCTTGAAGCCACCATTTAACTTGCGGGAAACTGACTCTCTGTATGAGATTTCTTGCCTTATAAGATGGATACAAGCCTTTCTGTAATTCGAAAATATTAACGAGTAAATATAATTGCAAATTAATTACAAAATAGTAGTAAAATGTTAACAGAAAACCATTACTCACTCGATGCGTTCGCTGATTAGTTCCTTTAGACATGCCATTCCAATGATTACCAGCAACCCCAATTTTATCCCCTACTTGTAGTTCGATTTCCTCTTCGTTTCGTGGTTTGTGGGGTATTGTTGCAACCTGAGTCAAACCATTACCCCCCCCATAGTAATAGACATCGTCGAGTGAGACGAATCTTTCGGATGCGTCTGTATGTTTGGCTTGAATTAATTCGTAAGCTAATCTACAAACCTACAGACATAAAATAAAGAATGCATGATTAAACACAACACCATTTCTCTGGTATGTACATGAGTATTCCTTAAAAGAAAACTTACTTGTGACGAAAAGGTACAAACAACAAAATCACATTCGGCTAGCACAAAAACATCCTTAAGTATTCCAACGAGACCAGCTCCGTTGTAACGTTGTCCCATGGAAGCAGATTGGGCAACTTTGGTATCCCCAAGAATTTCCCATTCAGGTCGAGGATAGCTGTTAAAGTGTAGGTATACATAATTTATTTACAAATTACAACATTGCCTTAACAAACAAAGAGTTGCTGTAATAAAAAACACTAGAGCAGTGTTCACACCTATTCATAGCTTCAGCAATAACGCTAGGTTCATCTGACGCAATAAAAACCCGACGTTTAACATGCCCGTGAACCTTTTCCATAATGTTAAAATATTCTTCGGCATGAATCATGTACTCCTTAAGAGGATGAAGGGACGCCTCCGTCCCAATTTTGTCGGTACGCCTCACGTGGATTCTAATTTATAAATTAATAAAAGATATAAAACAACTATGACACAAAGATTGGTTGAAACAATACACAATTCCAAGAATAGAATTATTTCACTTACCCCACCGTTGGGGATACTACGCCCAATTTGCTAACATGGCTATCAATGATATTTTGAAACTGAGGTTGGAGTCTGAGCAAGAATTTCATAAACTGACCAACCCACCAAATATGAGGCTCACCATGAACCTTCTCCAGGCGGTCAGCAATGTCAGTGGGTATAGATATTGGCAAATAATCTGGCTTAGGTTTTAAGAAATCCACTATTGGCAACTGAACAACTTGGGTATTTTCTGCTTTGCCCGCTAAAGTATGTCAAAAAATTAGTATTATTGTTTTGTACTGATCATTTACCGATCATATATTACAATATTTTAAGCAGTAAATTGAAGTTTAAACATACACGCAAAATCGTCCCTTTTGCTAGGTCCACTTGTGGTACATGTATCACTAACTGGCATAAATATTTGTTCCCAGCCTTGCCTGTTGTATCTCCATCCGCGAGACTCTAAAATTAGGGTGCGTCCGGTAGCGTAAGCAACTACCAAGCAGTAACAAACGTGATGAACTTGACAGCCAAATCCACAGCCTGCAAATACAACATATTTATACTCTCCCCCATAACATTAAATGGGTTTTAATTTTAACATTTAACGTAAAGATTCAATTTTACCTTTATTTAGATTGCATACAAGTTTTTTGGCAGTATCACAATTTTTAGGATTTTGTAGTGCATGTAGCCGATCCTGGACCAAGGTGGCCAACTCAGCCGTCTCTTGCTCGCGAAACGATTCAAACCCGTCTACCGCCCGTAATTTAATTAAATGACTACGCAGGGTTCTGTATAAAAATGATACACAAAATACATATATGTAAGTATACGAAATAATGAATTGTATAAACGTCAAAGCGTCAGCAATTAATCATATGAAGAAAAAAAATTTCAATATTTTAATTGTTTGTAAAAATAAGATTAATACCTGTAAACATCCTGCATTTGAGCTAAATCACCTTCATCTAAGTTACCCTGCCGTGAACGAACATTATACCATAGTTCCTGCAATATTAAAATGGCGGGTTTTCGTCATTTAGCAATTCATTACTTCACATCGACATGACATAATAGTTATTAATCAAAACGAACCTTTAAATCTAACTCCAGCGCTCGCCTCGTTTTTTCGTAGGCATCCAATGGTTCTCCAGCACTTCGGGCATCATTAAGTCCTGAATTCCACTCTTTTGGATTACCAACAAGGGATGCAGCTGCCGCAGCCGCTGCTCCTTCGGGGTTTGCGTTCCCAATAATTCTTTTCATTTCTAAATTATTTCTCTTAAGAACTTTTAGTTCCGCAAAAATGGAATCAATTCTTTGAAGAATCTGTGCTGTATCCGAGGATCCTGAAGAGTCCTTAGAAAATTCGCTGGGATAACTTGTGGGAAGGACATAGAATAGACCGACCGAGAAGAACCACAAGGCAAGGATGGCAAATGCAATTTTTACTACAATCGATTTCATTTTTGCTTATGATGCCTCGAAGTGCAATCTAATCTTCATTGTTGTTCTTCCGTACCCTCCAGGTAATTTCGGCAGGGGCGACCTCGTCTAGATTACCGTTTTTCAAAAAATCGTTTTCTTTTCTGTAAACGGAGCGTCAGAATCTACACCAAATAAACGGTAAATGTTTTACAAAACAAACAGCAAATCTGAAGATAAACGGAATAATTTTTATTATTGATGTAATGACATTTGCTCACAGCATTTAATGACTTCATGTTTGTCAGTCAAACAGTTAAACTAAAGTACCAACATGGGTATTATGATCTCAACCATTATTACTACTATACACACAATAACCAAATGCTACAGGCAACAACGCCCACCACAAAATCCATTTTGACAGGAACTGTTTTGTATCATGCATCTTTCAAACATTTGGAGAACCAGCCACATTATTATGTGCTCTCCAACCTCAACAAACGCACTCCAGCTTGCAGCTTATATATACAAAACGTAAATTATTAAACAAAATAACCAACGCATAAACACGTGGATTAACTTACCATGTTTCCATACTTGCACTCCTTATTATTGGCACTAGAGAATAATAGCTAGCCACGAAGTACTTGTCACAGTCGTCATCAAAGATAAAAAATGAAATTCTTCTATACTATATCGTGTGTAGTATATACGATTGCAGCGTCCTCGTTGTTTTACAAGTCGACGGTAACGGCAGGTAAACAAATCCTAATGAGGCTTACACCGGTGTCCAAATACAAGTTTTCGATTTTTAGCCTTTATTGGTTCAAGATAAAATCAGGTCCTGAAATAAAATAGAAAATATGTTTATCCATACTTATACTTATAATAAAGAAAATTTGTAACACAACAAAAATAAATAACTTAAATTTGGTTAGAAATAAACTCTTTTACAGATACTTCGTACATCTGTTAAACTATAATAATAACATGTGAAATAAGTGTATACACTTGTCTTCTTTTGCTCACTTTCGTCCGTAAACCAATTTAAGTCAAGTGTGAAAAATGTCTGCAACAAAACCACAGATAACAGGAACCTCGATAATGAACTATGAATGCCACAACTAAATTTAGGTTTCTACTATGCTCGAAAATGAACGTGTATATAACTCTAGCAAATTTAAACTTCCACAAATGCTCTTACATAGCTTCCTAAACCAAGTAAACCATTATTTTCTGTAGCAAAACCACAGAATGTGACAAGTGAGCAAACTGAGTGTAGTATAGTATTAGTGGCCGAGCGTGGAACCGATGCTAATGAATAAATAAAATACTACCCGTTGATACTTAACTACTACATGTAGTGTATTATGTCTCTGCTAAATACGACCTCAAGGACCTAACGATCGATCACACGGAGACAAGATTGAGATGACATATACAAACATACCCCCTTGTAAATATTTAATTAATAATAATTACGAAATTCTTCACCTTCAAGCTCCACGTGAATAATCATATCAAGTCTTTATTCTGTTTCATAACAATAATAATAAGTAATAGAATTAATAACAATTTATTACTGTTGAAATCTTTTGATATTCTAGCTGTCTCAAATAGAAATATGTATGTAAGTGTTTTGATCTGTAAATTAACGTCATTGACGTGTATAAGTATACGTGTTACGTAAGTAAGTACATGAAGTATTTTTATTTCAGCTTCCTCAATCAAATTGTTCCTATTACCATTTAAGAAGAGCTGAGTACAAAAGTACAAATATACTTATATGTCATGTACAATGCATGGAGAGGCATAATATGTAGATAAGTAATAAAATCCACAGAAATGCTATTACACTGTACACTACTGTATACAAAAGCCAATAATTACCAATTACCACTTATAACACTGCTGACGGAATCTGTAGAAAATCGGAGGGACTTTGACATTACACTGAAGATGCAGCAATAGATAATAATGATGATCCTTATTACCCCACCACAAGGAAAATACTTATTGTTAGTATGGTATATCGCACACTGAGAAATCTGTATGTAATAATCTTGTATAGTATAATAAAATAGTAGATATAGGGAAAATCCCTACACAGCTTATTACTGCTCTTCGACAACACGAAAAATTAATGTCACAGCCGCCGGTGAAATCCTCAAAGAAAGTCAACACTCATTGTACACACACGAGTATATTTGATTGAACTGGCTCACATGCTATATGTAGCCTCTTGATTGCAATTATTATTATCGATTGAAATGACACACAAATGAAATGAATGAAAACAATAAGACACTAAAAATATATGTGTGCTTACAGTTGGCAGCATGAATCCCAACTATGTACCAAATGTTACTTCCAGAGCTTGTTAAAGAGTTTGCTACTTCTGTATAAGAAGTTGTTAATAAGCTCTGCGAACTTTCCTCAACCCCAAACATAAAAACAACACTCCAATTTTATTACGAGGAAAGCACACGTGTTGTTATTTGCTAAAGTGCCGAGTATGGAACTTGTGCTCTACGGAAGCTTATTACAGTATGTAAAAAGTAAGCTCTTTCCTATACCTACCCAAGTGACATGTGTAAAACATTCGATTGATTTCTCATCATCTCGTATATATGAATAATTTCCCTCTCATGTGGATTCTCGGAATATACTAGTATACCAGAGATGCTATAATACAGGAAAAGTGCACCTGGTATCAAACCATTTCCTACTTCTTCGTTCATATCCGTCCGTGAATTTTATACATAGGAAAGGAACCACTTAAATTATACAAAAATACACTTATACTTCTATAACCCGCTGATATTTTGAGTGAAGATGCAGGGAGTATACAGCAGCGCAAATGTAATATTCCCATTCCGACTGTCACTAAATTGAATAAGAGACAGGGAATTGATTGCCTGACAGCGAACGTGCATGGCAGTAAAAGTACTCCGCTCGTGCAAAATTTTGTGCAAAAACTCACACTCACGTCGCGCTTGATTGGCGTGAACATTTTAAATGAGGATCGATCTCGGTTGAACGCCCTCATCCAAGATTCTCCCTTAAATAATTCTTACATTTATTCACGCAGAGATGAATGCACATAATCTAGAAACATTTTTACAAATTAATACTTCACCTCTCAACGTAATAGTAAAGGCAACACCGAAAGGAAATGAGCCACGTAGTAAATTACAGTCCAAACAAATTTCAGGAAAAATAAATAAAAAGGAACTCTCTAAACAGTACACAATCACTTGTATAGTTCTGTCCAAAAATTCTTGCCAAGATATTTAAAATTGTAAGTTCAGGAGCTTTACATACTTACACATTATATTACGTCAATACTTTCACCCTTGCACAGAAATTAATCCTTTTTCTTAGAATTCCAGAACATGCAAAAAAGGCTAAAGACTCTAGATACTAAGAACTAAGTAAGAGGTCAATAAAACAGTTCACCACAGGATTATATTTCCAATTAATCCTAACTCAACAAAGATATATATAGATTTATAATAATGTTTCTCAAGTATATTAAGAATCCTAATGAAACATATGTAAATACTTATTGCAACTTGCAAACCATACCTACAGTAATTACAATTTCTTCCTGGAAGCCTTATTATTACAAATGACAGACCTCTCAGCAGCTCACAAAATGCTAAAAAAGAGCATTGCGCAATGAACTCCATTTAAAATGAATCTCCATCAGTGCTCCACTACTGGAATTATCTCCATATGAGATCATAACTAACCCAAATATAATTTTCCCATGTATGTATTTTGACATTCAACCTTGCCAAGTATACAATTACCACGCATACATTTTTATATATCTGCAGCCCAGTCTTTTTGAAGACAGACACTTATTAATAAACTCCTGCTGCAATATACTCCATAAAATATGCTAAAAAATGCTCATCGAGACAGACTTCGCTAGAGTTACGCTGGTCATTTCTTTGCTTATCATATCTGCTATATGGTAGCTGTAGCTGGTAGCCATTATAGTATAATGCCATTATATAAGTATAAATGTAACTTCATCATATGTAATTATTATAAATATGATGAGAGTTTATGGTCGACAGATAACGATTGAGTGACGAGCACAGTGTCAGTCAAGAGAGCAGAACGCTATTATAATCCCAACAGAAACAGTAACAGGCAGCCGGAGATGTCAACCATCACAATTCACAAGAAGCATGGAACAAAAAAAGCTATGTAAAGCAAAAGCCACACAATCCACACATGTAGAAAAATGCATAGCACATAATTTAATTTATATTTTTATACATTTTTATTCTTCGTGAATCTTTCCTCATTATACGTTCCCACTCCTAAGTAGCAATGTCAGTATATAATTTAAACCCTCATCTCATATTAATCTCCCCATGAAGACCGTATGGGCATGGTGACATTTACCGTCTGAAGAGTCTGAAGGAACAGGTTTTGCAAAACCAATGCAATATGCATGCTATAATTTATTATATTACCAATTTACTAAATTTACATTAACAAAACGTCAACTATAAGGAGGATGCTCATGAACCTTGAAACAGACGTTTTCCCACGAATTCGGTATTTATCGATACTGTAAATGTAAAGTATACGTTCCTGATAAAATAAGATTCTGTTTTTTTGCTTTTGTCCTTCACTCAAGTTTCGGAGAAAAATCCAAGATTATCTCACTGGATTTGTACTTATACCTACACTTCTGTATCCGTATAGAGATACAATTCGTACCAGCCTTACATATTAAATTACTATTCCAAATGTCGGTGTTCTAAGCTGAAGAACATAATGTTTAGGGTTAATAATGCAGATAGCAGAGAAAGGATTTGATAAATGCAATATATGCGATTGATGTAGAAATGTGTAATATATCTTTTGCAATTTAAACATAATTGACAAGAAATTCTAAAAAACTATTGTTGTTCAAGGAAATGGTTGATCTTCTTAGATTTTAGATCCACAACAGTGTTTTGCCATACCGGAATGAAAATATCAAATTAACAATAAGACCCGACGAGTTATGTATAATAGCTAAAAATTATTATTATTCCGAATATTACATAAACATATGAAATATAAACAACCGCCATAAAACATTGTTTGCATTATATAATTTATTTTATTACTTATTGTATTATTTATTTTATTATTTATTTTATTAATTATTGTATTATTTATTTTATTACTTATTTTATTAATTATTGTATTATTTATTTTATCACTTATTGTATTATTTATTATTTATTGTATTATTTATTTTATCACTTATTGTATTATTTATTATTTATTGTATTATTTATTTTATTATTTATTGTATGCATTATATTATTATTTAATACATGAACTTTAAACCAGAAAAACCTGTCGCCTGTCCGTGGTTTGTACATATGCAGAGATTCCTTTAAATATGTATTATTATGTAATGTAAAATGCCAAAAAATTGTTTAAAAATTCCAGGCGAAAAAAAATCTTTAGAAAATTAGTATTTTTACCTTAATTTCCTGACGAATGCAATCCTTTTCCTTCAACGAATAGAGCGAGAGCAGGAATTTATAATTGACGGAGCTACCCCATTTATAAATGTAAACATTTAACGTTACATGAGAATATTTAATGATTGATTACGGTACTTTTATTACAAATGACTAAATTGAGCTTGAGCCTTTACACAAAACTTACTCTCGCCATTTCTCTGCGGACAAATTTGCCGCCGCGTCGCAATGCCGGGATATTTGATGTCTTGGCCGTCAACTTTTGTAATTTTTCGTCACGTCAGCAGATCAAGTTTGTATTGTTTGTCGTAGTAAATTTAAACTTTGTACACGGTTTATTTAAATTTAAGGGTTTTTAGGATGCAGGATTTAAAAAATTAACTCCAAATCATAAATAAATTGTAATAATTAATAATTTAAAGAAACCTTCAGCTCAGATGTGGCGACCCTGAAATCTCCAGAGAAAGTTTTAATAAAATTATTTTGTGGTGAATATATGAGTCGGCGTACTTATATATTTACTCCTTGAATTATTTAATTATTAGAACTTAAAATCCATGTGTAATGTTAACATGCAGAGGAGTTAACCATCCCTATATTTAATTCGCTTGGCGGCCTAGTTTTATAATAGGTATTAAGTTTTTAAAAGTATTCTGAAGGTTAAGGAATTACATGTTTGTGTTCATTTTATAAAAATACTAACAATTTGTGTTGTTTCTGTAAGTATTTTCTTAACTATTTGCTAACATTTTATTTATTTTGGTGCTTCTTCACGTTTGGGGCATTTTTTCATGTCTGGCATGTGAAAATTTAATGTCTGGGTAGAAATTATTTATTTAATTGTTGTAGTTAAAAATTTGTTACTAATCATAAGATTGTTTGAATAATTATTATTTGCTGTAGGTATAACGCAAGAGTGCTTCCCATTCTCTTATTTATGATTATACAGCTGCTCACTGGAAATAGAGGGAACGAGGAGTTGAGTAAGCTGGAGAACTTGTTGTCCAACATGTCTGTGAAGACTGACTGTGGAAATTCTAATGAGGACAGCCCTTTCTTGCAAGATTGGGGATTTACTTTAAAAGACTTGTATAATCTAGCATTGAAATTCTTTAAAGGTAAACGAATCAATAGTATTTTTTGTGAAATTGTAAGTATAGGTAATATATATTATTGGATTGGAAGTTGCATGTGTTTAAATTATGGAGTGTATGTAGACTATCTTTAGGTTTGTTGATCTGATGTAGACCCTGTGATGTGGAAATTGAATGATAATTTGATGTGATGTTATTATTGTTGATCAACAGATAAAGATGGAAAAGCTATGCATTTTACATATGAAGAACGGCTAAAGCTAGTAGCATTAACCTGTCAAATATCCCACGGCAAGTTTGACCCACAAACTGCACCGCCTTTAGGAGTTTTAGATGTAATAGGCAAGGATAGGAGGTATGCAAACTTGTATTTTGTAATCTTATTACTTGATACTGCAGATCTATGTATGATTCTGGAAATGTGATCCGAATAAATTAATATATTGGGATGGTGATGTATTTTTTTGCAGAGTGGCATGGCAAAGTGTGGGTGACAAGACGAAAGCAGATTGTATGCACGAATTCATCACTACACTGAATAAACAATGTCCTCTTTTTAAACCTTTTGTCGAAGCCCATAAAAGAGATTCGGAGGCTAAGGAATCATTGAGAAAGTCCCAAGAAGAAAGTGAAAAGCAGAATCAACAGGACTATCAAGATGAGCAAGAACTTCAACGATTGGCATTAGAGGAGCAAGAACGAAGAGAGGAACAAAAGCGTAAAGTTCAGGATGCTTTGAACCGCCAAACTTTTGCACAGTTTAAAGCCTATGCTGAGCAACAATTTCCAGGCAATCCAGAACAGGTACGTATAAGTATCTACATATACAATTTTATAGTGCTGAGGAGCAGTAATACTGCCAACAGCTAAGCAAGAGAGTGTATTTATATTTATATGATCTGTAGTATTATCTAATCTGTTTGGTTGTAAAACAGCAAGCCGTCTTGATTCGTCAGCTACAGGAGCAACATTATGAACAATATACACGTCAAATCTACCAACAACAGTTATTCGCAGATGAAATTAAATCCACGAACACTAACATTGAGGTTGTTGCTACCGAAACAAGCCCAAGCAAAGTAGCATTGAAAGATGAAAATTCAATAGAGCTGAACAACTCTAATAACCCTAGCCAGACTCCGAATGGCACTGTAGTGGAGGAGAACACGATTGACCCGGATAAGGACGTAAATGAGGCTGAGAGGGAAGATCCAAATTCCTTAGCAGCCGCTTCCATGTGGACCCGAAAAGACATTAAAGAATTCAAAGAATCCGTAAAGGCGGAGGGTGGAGAAGCTGTAATACGAATAAATCAAGGGGAATCTGTTACTGTAAGTTTTGTTTCATAATATCTCATTAATCACGTTCTGAACCTTCGTTATTCACTACAGTATTATTATATTAATATTTAAAAATAATTCAAGGTCCGTGTACCAACACACGAGGATGGAACATGTCTCTTTTGGGAATTTGCCACCGACTCATACGATATTGGCTTTGGTTTATTCTTCGAGTGGACCAATACAGATGAGCCTGTCTCAATTCACGTGATGGACGAAAACTCATCAGATGATGAAGAAGATGATGAGACATTTCAAGCCCTGCAGCAGGATGTGGAGAAAGGACGCGAATTGCTACCTAAGGGAGCCAAACCAAATACAGACGTGATAATTCCCGTGTACCGTCGAGATGCCCATATGGAAGTTTACGTCGGCAGTCATTTATTCCCAGGCAAAGGCGTATATCTCCTAAAGTTCGACAACAGCTATTCCTTTTGGAGATCCAAAACGTTGTACTACCGCGTTTATTATACTAAGTAAAAAATTATTATTCATTGTAAAAAATGTAAGAATTGGCCATAGCCTATTTATTTTACAATACAAAAGCTAGGAAACGGTATGGAAACTTTTAAATATTGATTTAATGTAAAATGCTGTGCAACTCCATATATGTGCTATGTTGTGTTATTCTATTTACATTATACATATAAACATGTGTAGCATAACTCCAACGTATCTACTAGATGTTATTATTTATTCGCTAGTTGCTATATACACATACATGCTAATCGTTATATTCTACTCATTAAATTAAATTGAAAATATGTATTGATGTTATTATGACCAAAGGTGACATTATTCTGTAATAACGTATTAACTATATTCCTGGGATTTGATCGGACTCCAAGGGGATAACTTATTTGTTCATTCATACAAAATATATAATAATAAAAACAGGTGTAAGGCACTGCAGGATTTGTTGTGTCCTTTACAAAGTTACCTCAGACTAAATTCATTTATTCATGATGAAATCAAAACTAATCTAGGTACTACAGTTACCTGCAAACTTCCTAGCATTTTACAAAATTTATTTATGAATTTTTTAAAAATATTTTTATTTACTATTTATTTATTAATGGATTTTTTAAAAATATTTTTATTTACTATTTATTTATTAATGGATTTTAAAAAAATATTTTTATTTACTGTTTATTTATTAATGGATTTTTTAAAAATATTTTTATTTACTATTTATTTATTTATGTATTTTTTTAAATATTTTTATTTACTATTTATTTATTTACG
>JAQGAK010001337.1:0-34887 GCA_034696945.1 Lipothrix lubbocki | reverse complement strand
GTATTTATTTTTGTATTTTTTTGTATTTTCTTTTTTATTATAGGCAAAATGAATTTTATTTCATAAGTTTCTAAATGAATGTAGGTTATTTATTTAATGAATACTAGTCCCATATACTTATGTGAATGATCCTTACCTTTGCAAACGGAAGTGTACGTATACGTTTAGTTAGTTTTCGATCAATCTTTATCATATTTTAATGACAAGTTTATTGAAGAGACACAAAACACACGTCATCATAAGTAAATCACTTATTAAAACATTGGTTTCGCATGTTGTAACATATACGACAATTTGTTTATTTTAATCGTTACAAATAAATTTGCAAATTACACAGGCAATATTCTTAATTCAACCACTAAACACTACAATAACGACAGTGGTAAGCCAAAAGTGGTGCAACTGTCAACATTGAGTTCGTATAGATATCTTGAAATCTTGAAAGTTTGGAAATCTTGAACTTATAAGTATGTATATTGTAATGCTTATGGAGATGACTGAAAACGTTTTGGTTTGGACATAACATAAAGGTATTGATAACCACGGAGGATACCGAAAGACAATCAGAAATCTTTAAGATTCCTCCTTGCGGTGGATAAGAAGCACTCCGTCATGGATTGGACAAATAACCTGTAAGATAAGAATAGAAAATGCAAGTACTTAATGCAACTTCAAAGCCGCAAAAGCAACAAGGGAAATCTCCAATAAATTACCTGATTCACTCGTGGATCTTTACGAACATGCTCATTGAACTTGAAAATATGTTGAGCAATTGGTGACTTTGGACTGGGAAACACCTCGGCTTTCCACAAAACATTGTCAACCATGATGGTGCCAGTTGGATCCAAGATGTCGTTGTCCATTAAGAACTACACATACATGGTAAATGAAACCAAAAGTGAATTTTGCTATCAGTAAAACTTAATATTGAATTGAGGTAGATACTGCGGTAATACTGTAGCTCATTATTGGGTTTCAAAAACTTATCCTTACGTTATAGTAATTGATATAATTGGATTTATCTGCGTCAATAAAAACCAAATCAAACACTTTTCCTTCCTCTTTTAGCTTCTGTAGGGAGTCTAGTGCGGTCCCAGTAATAATTTTGATTTTATTTTCCAGGGGTGTTCCAGCAATCCGCGCTTTGATAAACTTAGCTAGGAATGGCTCGTATTCCAAACAGACCACCTCTTCCTGTTGGAAGGATTAAAATGTAATAATACTAAATTCAATTTTTGATTTATTTATAAGTGACAAAAGGGAAAAAAATATTAGTTGTATTTGACAAGTAATTATCTGTATTTACACTTACACAGTAAACAGACTGCGCGAGGGACACAGCGCCATGTCCGGTGTAAGTTCCGATTTCCAGAATCCGCTTGGCTTTCATTAGTTGAGACATTATTCTTAGAAACTGACCTGAAAGTATATGCATACATTTAATAATTTCACGATCGACAAATAAATTTATGGTAAAACTCTTAGGAATATGAATAATATATAAATTGTGTATATGTATGTTGTAAATATGTATATTGTACCTTCAGGATATCCTGTTACCATTGTAGGACGCAAATTATAGTTGGTCCTTCCTTCCTTGAAATGTTCCTCCCAGGGTTCAGAGTAAGTGTCACACAGGATTTGTCTTTGAAGAGCCGTGGCCTCCGAAGATGTTTCATCCAAATAGTTATCTAGACCAACAATAGCCTCCAGACATTCTTGCAATTTCTCCGCCAACTCCGGATCTTTGTTCAACTTCACAACTTGCTCCAACTTATCTGTCAAGACTTCCAGGACGGAATCTGAATTCAAATTAAATGGTGAATAAAATAATAAACTAATAATTTACTGCCAATGCGCTTGATTTATCCCGACTGATGATCTTATTGAATTAAGTATGTACACTGATTTTGATACTCATAAAATTTTAATACAAAAATAAAATATATTCACTTACCAGGAGTAGAATTTTTAAATTCCCTTGTAGACGTCATATTGGTCAGCAGCTTTAACTTTAACCTTCAAGCAAATTGTAAAGAGAAATCAACTTCGACAGCCGGTTGACAGCGTTGTTATGCCTCGTTCAACGTGTTCTGCAGATGCTTAAATACTACACAACAGATACTTCAATAGCCGGGTAAATATTACCTGAAGCATGCTGATGCTACTACAACTTGAGTTGTGCAGAATATGAAAACATTGTAATAATACAAGTTGTTGCTATCATCAATATTTCCTTAACTATACTTACTATATGGAATTACCATCATATTGCAAAGCAAAAAATCCATGACCTTGACTTCCCTGTCGCTTAAAATTCTCATACTTGACTATCCTCACGTACACATTGGATTTCATACAGACAGGGCATTTTACTCATAGGAAATTACATGTGTACATGATTCCAGGGAAATTTGTTCCATTCATTCAAACTATTACGACTTTGGAAATATTTAAGTCGTCTTTCATATACAGATAATGCTGGTGTGCAATTACAAATTGTAGTTATATAACATACGTAGTATATGTTTGGAGGGTTTTTTATTTTATTGATGTACTTATGTATGTAATATTTTTTTTGCTTTTAGGCCATCGTTAAGCAGTTAAGTAAGCATACGCCCTACAGTTTATAATTATTCCAGGAATAATCCGTGTTGATTCTATAGCTGTTATTAGCCGAATCGAAAATTCAAATGTATGTAGCTTCCATGTTTTATTTTTATTCTTCATTTCATGGAACATTTCGTGCGGGATTTTTGTAAAGAGTTTAATAACAGGTGTAGATGCAATTTTTACTTTTAAAAAATTCAATATGAATTAAGCGAGCGATACGAAAGTTAAATTGGTTTAATTCCTTTGGGGATGTAATAAGTTTATTTACTCCAGAATTATGAATGAACGGTTGCAATTTGCAATGAGAGAGATTTTGGATATGTTGCGCATCAGTTGTACCTAGATGGCGTAAATATTTTACAGCGGACAAACTTGGTGTCGCCTTTCATTTTTTAGTGAAATAAGTAAAGATGGAGAAAACGGCACGGCACATAAAATGGTATGTTCATGTGTGGCATGCATAGCCGATGTGTGTAGTTATGTTGACGATTTTTTTAATTTCAATACTTTATTGACGGATGATGTGATACAAATACATGAACAAACATTCAAACAAAAAAATAACACCAACTATTTAAAACTACGTAAATCATTCGTACTGGACAATGACACCCGCACAATCCGTATAGTGACTTAAAAATAATAATCTAATGCTACTGTCAGGAAACACTAAAAAGTACGTATAATTAAAAGATACAAAAATACATACAAAGTTTGTATTCCACGCTATCTCTTATAATGATCACTACTCTAAATATATCTATCTAATATAACTTCATAATAATAATAATGTGTCAATTTCATATGCATTGCAAGACGAAATTGAGCCTCATCTTATGTATTTAATTATTGTCACTTTTACTATATTAGGAATATCTCGTATTCACAAAAGTAAAGGTACACCCATGAAGATTAAAGGTTCGACGAGACTTACGTACAAAAATACAATCTTCACTTTAACAATACTTTATCAGTAATAATAATTAATACGCAGGTATATTATGCTTAAATCTATGTATAATTCAACGAAAAGCTTGCAAAAGAGAAGTGTTAAAGAATTTCCGGTCGTGATGGTCACCACACACTGTTTTCTAACGGAATGGCAATAGTTTCTGCCAAAATAGTCCAGGAATATTGAGGAGTAAGAATAATTAAAGCAAACTATTTTTGCCATGATATAAGTTTGTTTTTATTTTAATCAAAACATTCCTTGGCCACAAGTTAAGTCTTTATTCTTGAACGATTTACTTCTCAAATAATGTCGAATGCTTTGGTACTTTGGTAGCTAATATACAACAAACAGTGCCAAGAAATTGTCTGTCTCCGACACGTTTAACGTTGTTCTTGATCCATGATTGTCTTCTTATTCGCATGCACGAGGACAAATTGCACCTCCGACAATACTCCGCAGTTTGAATGAGCAACATCATCGTTAACTTTTATAGCCTTAGCGATGTGTTGTAAATTATTATTCTTGGGTTCATCATGATGTACATTTTTACACCACTATTACATTACTTTTACGGTCGTGGGCAGTATTGAAAAAGCGGAACTGTTGTCTTCCGTTTTTGAATCTCCAGGACACACATAAAAGTAGTAAATCACAAATCCGGATAACGTCCCTATTTTTCAATGTCGTATGTGTACGATCATTGTTTCATTTCTTGCATATTTATACACATGTCTAACATATGCCAACTGTATAATGTAGTTTTGAACATATGTATAAGTACATAAATATAATGATAACAGTACAAAAGTTTCTGCATTCCAACTAACATACATTATGCTACAAACATCGAATCACAATTCAAATTATATAAATAGAGAAAATTACATATGAGAGATAAAAACCAATTTATTTTAGAATTTTATCCTTCAATGCTGATCGCCATTTCTTGCAGCCTCCTTGGAATTATGGCTCACGATGGGGAAGTACGCTTCCAGTGGCAAGCTAGGCTCTTCGGTTGCCATGGAGAAAATTGAAAAAGGGGAGGACGTAGTAGGAGTCGTAGGTTTCAGCCCTCGAATTCCTTGGATAGTGGATGCCCTTAGCACTGACTCTTGAGCTTCCTGGCTTTCATGGATTTTTAATTTACTCCTGACAGCATTGTCCTTAAAGGAAGTGCTGAGGGATGCACTAACGATTGCTCGAGCTGCTTCAGAATTAAAAGGTGATCGAGTAGTTAATAGTACAGTTTGATTTTCACTACTAGTAGTTGCGGTAGAAGCTCGTCTCTGCATAACTAATTGAAGCTTGGAGAATTTAGCAGTAACTGGAGTATGAGATTTCCTACCTGGTGAAACAAACCCGACCAAACCGACATCGTCATCATCGTAAGGAGAAGCTAGAGCTGCTTCTGTGGACACTCGTCTGGACACAACTTCTACATTTGTACCATTCGTGGGCTTGGGGATCCCCAGGAGGGCAGCTGTCTCCTCTGAATCCACTTCCGTGGAGTTGTTTACATTACCCTCGTCTATCAAATCTTCATCTAATACATTTTCTGGATCGTACACCCTGTGCTGAACTTCTCTTTTATTGTTATTTCCAATGTCTACTGCTTCATTGGATTCTTCGCTGTCATCAGCATACGGGGAACTTACCCTTCGTCTAGTACCTTGCAGTCTTTCACGCTTTTCTTGTAGACGAAGTGATACGGAGCCAGGCTTTAATCTTCGAGCTGGTTTGCGTTTCAAAAGAACGTCTTGGGCTGTGAGTCGAACTGATGGAGGAAGGTTGTCTTCAGCTGGAGGAACTCTCCTTCTGGGTGTCGTCTTTGGAATTGCTGTCGTTGTCGTTGTAGATCGTTTCGTTGTATTGGGTTTAAAGCTTGGTCTCGTTTTCGTAGTGAGTTGAATAGGAGTCTTTGTTACGATAAATGGTGGATTCTCTTCTCGGAATCGGCTGCTAAATCTTCCGGGAGCCTCAGTGGGTTTCTTAAATATTCTTACGGATGACTGTGTATTTGGGCTTGAGGCAGGGGCGGGAGTAGTTGCTACAGTGGTGGTGGATGTGGAGGGAGAATTGTCCTGTAGTGAAATTTGTCTTTGGCGGATTTCTTTAGCTTCTTCTGGCTGTTGCTCATCTGTGGGTTCAGGGGCAGTGGGTCTACCAGGTCGACGATTTGCTCGGATCTTAGCTCTTATTTTCCGAGGCACGAGTGGTTTCGGTTGTGGTGTTTGGGGTTCATCCGCATTACCTGTTGGAAGGCTTGGTTTGGGTTTCTTGAACGTGGGGCGTCCGCCTGGTCGACGGCGGAGAGGTTTAGCCGTTGATTTTGGAGCAGGGGTTTCCTCTTCAATTTTCAAAGTCGGTCTAGGACTTGAAAGAATTACAGTTGGGTAGAATGGAGCGGGTTCGGTATGAGGATGCTCCTCGCTGATAGTCAGTACTCCGGGTTCATTTGCTGAAATGAAGGGAGTCTGAACATCTATCGGTTTTTCAGTAGTTGAATGTAATGGTCTCTTCTTTCTACCGGCAATGCGTGCTCGCTGTGGCGCTGTCGGTGAAGGAGCAGAAGGTGGAAACGATTGTTCTTCTTGGTATTGTTGTGAACGCAATTTATTCGGCTTACGCACAAACTTATTCTCAACGATGTGCGTTTGTCGGACGGATTCTTGCGTAGGCTTTGATTCAGGAGTTGTTGCTGAAAAAATAATTATAGGTCATATCTTATTTAATGAATTTGTTATCTTAATTAAATTAATTGCTTCATATTAATTAAAACATGCATGCGTTTGCATTTCAAGAACGTTCAGCAGACAAATTTCAAGAACGTTCAGCAGATATGTATATCTACCTAATCTAATAACAAATGGACAAGCCCCTATATTTCCTATCTTGTCTGAAGTAGGCTAAATGCGCTTGTGTACAAGCAATGAACTGTATTAATTAAAAGCAGCACTGTAAGTAAAAGTCAAGCTTTACGCTCTTAATTCTATGTAAGTTCCTAATTTTAAACCCTTTCCGAGCTAATAACTCCTTTAATGCAGGAGTTCTCTATGTACTTGGTCTTCAACTCAAGCGTGTCCGACAGAAATGACCACATAAACAACCACTGCGTGAGTGAATTCTTGACTATGCTGTAAAATCTGTGTGTAACTCTCAATAAATCTTTCCAGTTTGTACAGCACTACCTATTCTTATAAATCCTACACTAAAAAAGCATATCGTCCACCATAGCAAAAGAAAGTTTAAAAATCCTTCACTAATTACAGGTTTTAAATAAGTATTTCTAATGTTAGCGTATTGTATCTATATATAAAGATACTTTACATTTACATTATCTGACACATTTCAAATATATTTCAATATAATGAGGAATCCGTGAATCTTTAATAATAATAGTAAAAGTGTGAAAAGATATACTCTTACAAGGTTTATATAGGGAAATATGATGAACAATTAAAAAGTAGGAATATCAAAAGAAGATAAATTCATACTATGTTTGCTCTTACCGCATCGACGGATTAGCATAAAAACGGACAAGATTTGAAAGCGCACCAAACCATTATAATGTCAAGTGAGCAGACACTTACAATGAAAGAAATTCCTCTTAAGAGACTCAACTAATTGCAAAAAAAAGTTTGAGCTGCCTGTTAGTTATATCTACAATTTATTTGCATGGTCAATGGCATTTCTTTTATCTCTGGACGTTCGCATTGCTTAAAAAGCGTATCTTATTTGATGTTCGTATCTTCATAATGTATGTAGATATGCAAGCGTATTGTTAAGAATATAATTATTCGGCATGGATTCTCACATAGGCTTGCATAGGTTTTCGTGTTGAATTAAAAAGCATTAGGAAAGGAAATGCATGCATCTTATTTTATGTACATACCTTGAATTGTATTCCTATTTCGTGAAAGCTTATTCACGTTGATCTTGGTTTTAGCATTATTATTAAAATTGGCATTGACATTGGGATCAAATTCATGCGGCACTTCCACGGCCGGAATAGGCTGATGCCGAACGAAAGGTGGAGGTGGACCGGAAGGGGAGGTAAAGGTTGGATGAGGCGCCAACGGCGGAAGTATCGGTTGCCTTGGTGAAGGATGCCTTACATTATGATTTCCTCCAAAATTGGGATTTCTTTCAAAATTAGGATTTCCTCCAAAATTAGGATTTCCCCCAAAATTAGGATTTCCCCCAAAATAATCTGGGATCCTGTCAAAAACTTGATTCACTGGGATTAACGGAATAGGCGAACCATAGACATGATAGCTAGGGTCAATTTGATATCCAGCGTAAACGCCGCCTTCCTTTGCAAGCATCTTTCCACTTAAATATAATGGCTTTCCGATTTTCCGTGGTGGTAGAGCAGTAGGCGTTCTTGGAGAATTTGTTGGTCCGCGACCAGTTGGACGATCGTAGACAAAGCGATTCGGCCTTTCCTGTTGTTCTGGCTCACGGAAATCGGATTCGAATTGAGATGGCCGAGAACCACGACCACCTGAAGGACGGTCGAAAACAAATCTTGTTGGAGCATTTCCTCGACTTGGCACTGGTTCGGATGCAACTCTTACAGCTTTTGTTGGAGCTGCGGTAGAGATTCGGATGGAAGGTCGGCGAGTCCTGGCGGGTGCTGACGGAGATGGAGTGGATGGTGTTATTATGTTAATTTCATAGTCAGAATCTAACTCTTGATTCACTTCGGGTATCGGAGTTGTCGAAGATTTGAGAACTCTGCCTGGTGGACGTCCCCGAATCCTTGAAGGTCTTTTCCTTGAATCCTCAGTAGTTGTGGCTGGTGCTGCAGTAGTCGATGGAGTTCCACGGTATGGAGGAAAACGTGAACGTATACCCGTTCTTACAGGTTTAGCATCATCCTCAACTTCTGGTTCAGGTGTTGTCACAACGGTGCGAGCTGAAGTAGTTCTCACAGTTGGGGGGAATGTTGTAGAACGAAGTGGAACAGGTCTGCGAGTTATAGCTGGAGTAGGAGTTACTATCTCACCGAATTGCTGAGAAGCAAAATTTTGCGCTTGCTTTTCTTCTTCTGGTGGTCCACTTGGTTGAAATGGAGGAAGAACTTGAGGTTCGTAAACATTTTGTGGCGGAGCACTTGGTCCTGCAGGTGTGGGTGGAACTGGAGGACGAGCTCTTGTGGGCTCTGGTCTTTCGGGACGTGTGAATGGAGATGGAGCTTCAGGCCTGAAAAATTGATTATCTGGACGTACAAAAGATTGTGGAGGACGACCGAAGGGTTCGGGCCTATCTGGTCTTCCAAAAGGTTCTGGTCTCTCTGGTCTTCCGAAAGGTTCTGGGCGCTCTGGTCTACCAAAGTCTTGTCCCACTGGTCGTCCGAAGTTCTCCGGACGCTCTGGTCGACCAAAATCTGGTCCTGCTGGTCTTCCAAAATGCTCTGGTCGCTCTGGTCTCTCCGGTCGTTCCGGTCTAAATTGTTCTGGCCGTCCGAATGAATTTGGTCTGTTAAAATCAGGTCTTTCAAATTCATTCTCCGGTCGGAAGGTCTTCACATTTTGAATTTGATCGTTGTTGTTGAAGTAATCATAAGAATCTTCATCTGCTCCAGTAGTTAGTACTTGAGGATTTGTAGGTTGTGGCCGACGTGGAGAGGCTGTGGAAGGTGAAGGTGATCTAATTGAAGCAGGGGAAGTTGATGGAGGAGCTCCTCGAGAGTTTGGTCGACGGACAAAATGGTTCAAGATGTTTATTGGAGGATCAACTGGGGTAACAATATCATCCTCGAAAGTAGGACGACTGGGTTCTTGTTCTTTTTCCTCGTTATCAAACTGGTCAAACTTGACAGGCTCAGGTTGGTTGTTGGGTCGGAAATTATTCCTTACACCAGCAAACCTTCCACCACCTGTGGGTCTTTGTGTAGTGGTGGTTAAAATGGGTCGAATAGCGTTACTTTGGTCTGGAGGTGGCTTCCTTTCAGAGCTTGGCACAATTTCAACATTTGGGGATGAAAATCCTATTCCGGAGAGTGGAAGTAGTGGATTATGCTGGATGCGTCCAGGTTCATCTAGATAATTGGGTTGTTGGATGTCCTCCTCAACTGAGTTTAATTGTCTGTGGGGTTCATATTGAAGTTGTTCGTCTTGTTGGTGAAGCTGAACTGAGGATGGGCGAGAAGTGGATGTATCAATAAGTATGGCTGTAGCTTGGTTAGTTTTAATGGCATGTGTTTGTTTTTGAAGTTTTTCCGACTGTTGTGCTTTGGGCTTTACAGTTGGCTCATCTACATAATCCACGTCTTCATAAACATAAACGAAGGATTCTTGCTTCCCTGGTTGCTGTTGCTGCGGCTGCTGCGGTTCCTCCTGCTGCTCCAATTGGTTATTAGGCCTGGCAGTGACGAAAGGATGGCGAACGGGTGTGAAGTTATAGTTGTTGTCGGTTGGAGCGGCTGTCGTGGCTGGAGATTCCGGGATCTTCGTCAAACTTGGGTCTATTTGTGAGGGTCTGAAGTCATTTCGATCAGGTTTTGGTTGATTGAAGAGTGCTTGATGATGCTGGTTATGACCGAAGATATTACCGTGTCTAGTTTGCGTATGTCCCGCAATGTGATTTTGTTGTTGATTTCCAAGCACATCATCTACTTGTGGTTGGAAGAAGGATGAAAAGATTAGGGGTGCATTGCGAAGATCTTGGATTTGGTTTTGATTTTGCTGTTGCTGCTGTTGCAGAGCTTGTGGTTGTAATGGTTGCGGCTGCAATTGTTGTGGTTGGTGTTGCTGTTGATGCTGTTGAGGTTGGATTGCTTGAGTATGATAAGGGTTGAGATTAAAATTTGGACTTACTAAACGTTGTGGTTGTAAGTCAAAAGGTTGTGGTTGATGTTGAAAATTAAAGGTTGTCTGCTGATGGGGTTGTTGACTAAGTTGCGATCCCAGCTGGGAATGAAAGCCTCGCAAGTCATATAAAGTTTGGGCATCAGATTGCAAGTCGGTCTTCCCAGGCTCTCTCTTCTCTCCGGAATCTGCTTCTCGGTGAGGCCTTGGTGGTCCCCGGTGTCGGATAGAGTCACGTTGGGGTCGTCGGGAGTGTTCAAATTGATGTTGATGATGAGGAGGAGAGAATCGGTGGACTCTTGGGGGTGGTGGAGGACCTCGACGGAAGTCATTTGGTGGTGGTCCAGGTAGAAACTGATGGAGTCGTCGAGCGCTTCTACCTTCCCCTTCGGTTTTAGTCACTTGTTCATCACTAACAGCAACAGAGCTGGCGGGATTATTAGTGCGTTGACTCTCAAGAGCCTCAACCGCTGCCACTACTTCCTCCGCTGATACTTGACTTAAAGGTATAGATGTTGGGTAAACACGTTCATCTTTGGAAGGCTCTGGTGCTTGATCTACTTGTTGCTGTAGTTTATCCGGTAAGATCTTTATATCCGGAGGATTTTCGTATATTGCAATTGTTTGCGAGGCCTCTGGGGCTGGTTCTATGGCGAGAGTAAATGAAGCTCCGAGAAGTACGGCTATTGTCGCTACAGCTAATGTTAATCCTAGGAGCAAAAAAGAAAATCAAAAGTTAATAAATGCTAAATGCACTGGTAAAGGCTTTTACAAATTGCTGTTGGTAATTTCCTACACGGTTTGAAAATACCAAATCAACTATTATTAATCCCAAAAGAAATTCAATAACTTTATCATCAATCGAAGCATTGCATGAACAATATCATAGTGGACAAGAACCATTGGACTACTTAACAGTGAAAAGGCATGATAATAACAACATAAAAGTTTCTTGTTATAAAACTTATCTTTGTAAAAAGTTGTGGATTGGTAAAAGAATAAGTAAACGAAGTCGCAAAAAACTCTATTCTTGTACAAAGAAGGTAAGGGAAGAACATAGATATAAGAAATTGCCTTGTGTATTTATCATTAATGTCACATGTATTTACCAAGTAACATCTATATGCTTTCTTTACCTTTAAAGACGCTCTCATTGTGGCAACACGAACAACAAAAGTAAAATTTTCTCGCAAACTACTACCAACCTGCTTTTTCAATTAGTCTAATAAAGAATCCGGATTGAGAGTCTTTTACTAGTAAAAGGAGATTATAGTAAAGGTATTTATGGAAATATCTTGGAAACAAGTTCTACCATAAAGCGTCAACGTAATTATCTCAATTGTAAAAGTACGTGCATTACATTTTATTTTTGTTTCCTCTAATGGATTTGGTCTAAACCCAAAGCACGTATACATAGAAGAAAATGAAGATGAAAGGGAGTGACAGCTAAAACACACTCAAGCTTTATTATTTGTATGAATGACGACTGCATTATCAAGATAAAGCTTAAATAGTTTTAATTCCTTCATTCCAAAAGGAGTAATTGAGCTTATTATGCGGACGGAGACAAAACCTATCTTAAACGACATTCATGCTTGAAAAGAAAAGCTGATTACTTATAGAAAGCACGTCTTCATGTCCTCCTGTGGTCGTCGTTGAATGGCTCAATCGTCGACTGTACATATAGAAAAACGTGCTGGTCGCATCCAAATACTACCACTATGCAAGTACAACAAGTTTAAATAACCACTTGTGGAAATAACCTTCCTGTATTACTTGCGTGCATATAAATATATGATTCTCTCCAGCTTTTATTATCTCTAATGAGAAAACTTTCCTTTTTCTTTGACCAGGAGTGAGTAGAATAAACCTCGTATAGTAGTATCGTTACCATTGTCTCAAGGTAAAAAATAAGATCTTGTTAAAACCAGACTCACCACACATAACAGCTCACAACGGTAAAAAGATTTACTTGATGGTTATAATTAATATTTTAATTTGAGGATTCACTTTTTATCTTCCCAATTATAGCAACTGCCCACTACAAAATAGGACGTAGATATTTAAATTGTAATTTGAGTGATAGTCCTACAAAGTTACAATAGGTTATTAGTATAGTGTATGTATAAAAAAGTCTAATGCACATATTATGTGTACATTTTTTGTTGTATGCACAAGCTTGTACACATACAAAATCTTGAACACATATGCACTAAGAAATGTCTAATCTCGTTGTAAAAATCAGATTAAAGAAAGAATTTTTGCAATCATATTACGTTTATCTTCTCTTCAATTTTACATCTACATTATATGTTCTCAATGTGCTCATACAATGTTCTTTATATGTACATGCACATATTATACAGCTTTTGGTTGAATGTGTAAGGTACTAAAAAGCTTGTAGACACCTATGAGGCAGGAATAAATGTGAACATGAGAATGATGACATTTTTGTTACATTTTTACGATGACTGTTACATCTTATGGGGGAAGTGCTAAATAAGTTACTAATGTATAGGTACAGCATCAAATGAAGCTTTTTCGAAAACACAACTTTTTCTTGTCGTTGCATAGCAAACTTCAGAACAGCAGAATGACTTGTAGGTTTTGACGTATAATTTGAAACACTAAATATATGTTTACCAACACCGTCTGCTGGCGGAACATGTCCATTTAGCAGCTTGAGTATAAAAAGTTTAGATATATTTTTACAGCACATACGCAATTCCTGCTCATTATAATAACTGCAACAAGGATTGCATTATATAGGTTTTTACGTTAGTATATATTCATCCTCTTATATTTTGGACGTAGAAAATGCGTCGCAGGACGTTCCCTCCATGGGAAGCGAAGAATGGGAAAACTTAATATGAGATTCCCAAGATGAAATAGTTACTAACTCATACCTACTGAATGACATACATATACCATCGACGGACGAAACACTTTACCTCCCTCGTTACAATTTAGATACTAATCACATTACTCTTCCCTTTCGTCATTGCGTTTGGACACAGTTTCTGAACTATAGAATTCCTATACCAGGTTGAATGTCTTTGTAACTTCCGTCGTGTAATGCTGACATTAAAAAATAATCTAGTACTTTCCAATACATTAGAGCAATCAAGTCACTTCAGAACGTCATTTAATCCATCATTTAGTAGATCTAATAATATATTGATCTACTCAATTTAAACTGCAACAATTTTCCTGCTACTCTCGAATAAGTGCCTTTAACTCCACAACGCTGTTGTTTGTTGTGGTGTTAAGCCACTATACGACATAATAACGCTGGTTCAACGTATAAGATTTTAATCATTGTGCTCAGAATAGCTTCAAGCCATTTATAAGAACATGAAATAATATCATAAGAGATATTGATCTTCCGTATATCAGTTTTAATTGTGAAAGCCGAAAGTTGATATGTTTGAAAAGTATAAGAATTAAGGTTTGGAATTCTTCCAATATAAGCTAACCTTGAGCACACAAGTGCATTGATGGTCATCTTGGATGCATGCTTTCATTGTACACAGACCGCTCAGGCAAAAAACATTTATATATACCTAGGTAACACAATCCGTGTATAATCACGCTTTGTGCAGTCTGCCTACTCTGTGTAATAGGCTTTCAGTATTGGTTTTCAGACATATTGATTTTCAATGTGCTGAAGAAATGTTTAAGTGGTTGTTGGCCACCACTCAAACATGCAATTAGATCAAAAAGAAATTCCAACAAGGCTAATAATTTATTTCAATTATTATACTCTCACCTTTGCAAGGCCTGACATGTTTTAGCTTTTATTGTATTCAAAAGAAATAAACAAACATTTATTTACTTGGAACACATTTAGAAAAACATCATTTCATTACTAATATAAACCAAACTAAATCACATATTTTTTATTCAAAGTAAGTATAGACTTATTAGAGGATTCAATAGATACTCATTATATAAATTTAATGAATGTTTGCATGCCTAACAAAGAATATGCAGGCCGCAAGTTCCATTTATTTTTTGTAGTACTTGAAAGAATCTGGGTAACAAATACTACATAAATACCTTGTAAATGTTCAACAAAATGGAATGAAAGATGCAGTTTCATATTTCCCCATACTCATATTACTTCCCACTTGATAAGTATTCCAACACACCACACACGGAGGAAAATAAGATTATACTTACTCCGTCGTAATTATATCTCGCAGCAGCAGTCACTGAGTAAATTGCATTTTAATGCAAGCTGTTGCAACTATATAATGGAAAGTACTATATACTCGGACTCGAATAAATAAGATGAGAGACCGAAATTGAATTGTAATCGTAACGTACACGACGTAAAGGATGTACTTCGTACTGATGTTTGACAGCAGAAAAATGTACAATAATTATGAGTGAAGAAATTGCAATGCATGGGGACGTTTTTTCAATAGATATTCCAATTATCAGTGTAAATATATGAGTATACTACAAGTGCCGTATGTTTCTGGCAATTCGAAAACGAAGACATAAATACAGACAGATTAATAGATACCCTGCACGAAGATACTTCGGTACACTTGAATTGCATTTATCATAGTAACTAGCAACAAGAAAATGTTTAAACAGTGCATTATGCACATTTTTATAGTGCATATAGATATAAAACTATCTTCGAAGATATTCTTTCATTTTTCCATCAAATCATCCCACTTACACTATATTGTCTACATTTATATTGCACACCGTCATGGTTAGTTTGCTATATACTTTACGATGACTTGAACTTGAAAGATTAAATTACGCTATATTTATATATGTATGCAGTATCCACACGTAAGCTTAAATATGCCGTATTTATATATAGTATCAATGATTTGCCTGCAAAGCGTGCCTTATGAATTTTTAGGAAAACTTGAATTTCCAAGACATTTTTCACTGATAATGATCTGTCAAAGCTTCATTCATAAGCATTGTGAAGCTTTGCCGTCCAAGGGATTGACATATTTTATACGTACAGATCTTATTGTGTATAGTATACATACAAATCTCATTTGGTGTATAAATACATATAATTATAGCGCATGTACGAAGCTCAGCAGTTGCAAACCTTTGAAAGTTTATCAGGTGAACATTTTTACACTAGGACAACTCCTGTCGAATTCACGGTCTCCTAGTTTTTGCCCAACTAACCCAAAAAATCATACCATCACAATTTGAATTAAAACACCTTACACGTTACGTATTCAAGCGGATATTAATTCCGCACGAGCTAGTAGCTTACTATCTATCTATATGAACTACGTATTTTTAAATTCAATCGCTGTATTTCAAATGGTAAAGACGATCATGAAAGTTCAACATTCAAGGTTTATACTTCATTACATTGCATCGTCTGTTGTAAGTTCTTAATATTTTTTATTGTTATTCACCCAATTGTCCGTACAACTTGTTGATCTTAATTTCACGTCTTTGCAGAGTGTTTTATAAACTATTACAGCATCATAACAATGAATTCGCTATCGTTGTGCCACCCTACAGTCTTGTTTTCTAAAAGTATGCTTGTACGACACCCTTATTACATATGGTAAAATATTGTGTAAATTCAAGCGTGGATAAATTTTAATAGATGTAATCAAGCGATTTTTACACTGCAACAAAATCTATTGTCAGCATCCACCTAAATCTTTTTAATTATTTTAATTTTTCAAGTGAACAGAGAAAGGGTGAAGTATTTTATTAGCTTGATCCTATATTTAGTTTTCAAGAATCTTTACTGTGAAGGAAACAAATGAATGATCATCGTGATGATGAGAAAGCCCATGCGTTTTTGATCTACCGCGAAGAAAACTAATCTACAAATATATGATGCTACTTTATGTTTAATTTTAATAAATTATAGCTTAATTAACTAATTGATCTTGCTTATTCAATCCGTGAAAACTATTGACGTGTATCTGTAAGCTATAGTTGTTTTATTATATTCAAAGCCGCAATTTATGTGCATACTACATATTTTCATAAAGCCAAAGTATGTAAATCTCCGATCACCATGAGGTTTTTCTGTACTGTAAGTTTGGTTTTATTAATTTTTTTATACCTTCTGGGGAGGGCCAGGACTGTAAAATTGCATATGCTAGGGTACCATCGGGATAATATATACTTGGCTTCAATATGTTTGCATATATGTAATTGGACTGTACTATAGAAGACATAATAATGATAATAAAAAGAGTTAAGTCCAGTATTATAGAAAATGAAAGTTGGCAGAGTTGTAAATTTTCACGTAATTTTTCACGTAATAAAAAATATTGTACAAAAGGGCCATTATTATTTATTCATTCAGTATTGTTTAACAAGTAGATTTTTTTTCATAATCTAAGTACTAGAGAGGGAGATATGCGCGGACCCTTTGTGTACGTTGGTTCACGACGACGAGTGTTTTTTTGAGTTATTCTTATCAGCAACGGAAAATCGTGCAATCATGTAACAACACTTCCATATAATACAGTCCTTTAAGCATTATTCTTTTTCCCAACGTTTTCCGTTTCCTTTCAACATTCAGATACCTTACATGTTATTTCCTCAAATATTCTCATGTTTTCATTATTAATAACCCATTCCATTCATCATCAAGAAGTGCTGTTACACATATTTTCTCAAAACTCACTTTCGTATGCGTGGTGAGAAAATGCGGGTGGATAATACATATATATTATCATAAGCCAGAGTGTATTTATTACAGTCATGTACCTGTATTTGTACTTATAATCTAGTATATATAACAACAAGTGTTTAGTATTACTGTAGACTTGCAATCGTTTATACACATACATACATAAGTACTCTTGTTTGTTTATTATGATTCTTTAAATTTCCTTCTTTTTCTTACATTTTCAAGCCCATTTTTTGAATTGTTTGTCTCCTGTCACAACTGACAGTTTGTATCTCTGCTTTATTACGGCATACTCATGCTCTCAAAATGTCGTGGTTATCCGTAGAGAAATCGAAATAATGCTAATTTTATTCTGTACAGTGATGTGGTCAGTGTAATGGATTCTTGAAATTTATATATCTTAATGCAAATAATGCTGTAACCGCTGTTGCATTCTGTGTTGTACATATAGCAATATTGTTTTGATATATGTGTTTTCCATCCTTTATATAGCATAAAATCTTTACCTTGTCTTTAGTAGCTCTTCTTTAAGAAATTCCAAGTATTTATATATATACAGGAATATCTTTCGAAAGAACATTTTAATGCTTGTCTTTGGTGTTATTTGTTGTTGCTGTTTTAGAAGTTTACTGATCCTTTGCTTGATATCAAACAATGATTCTTTACTTGTTGAAAATAACATGCAATAATAAATTGCATAAGGATCTCGTTGTATTGAACTAAAATAAGACCCCAACAGCAAAAACAACTACACTTTATAAGACAGAATTTCGTAATATGGTTCGAATAACTTCAGGAAGTACTTAATACATTTCTACATGTTTTGAATTTAAACAAAATTATTATGTGTGTTCCTCTCATTTCATTAGTAGTTACATGGTTTGCAGTTTAGGAAGAAACTTGACAGTTGTGGAGTAAGTACAGAGATTCTAATAGGAATATGTAATCACTCAATTGTATATTTTGTTTTTTATTCCATTCGTTTCTTTCCCTATACAATGGATTAGCGTCTATGCGTGTGTCCATAATTCCTCAATAATTATTATTACCTTACAATTAAATGCATATTGACAGTTATTAATTCATTAGCACCATGTGTTTAAGTGAGCGTGCATATCCCACAGTCTGCACAGCATTCTCGTATTATGTTCTATTGCATATATTTATATTGTCTATATTCATGCAAAGTATTAAACTGTCAGTTGCAAAACTTGCGATATAACCTTTGTACCTAAAATAATGCTCAAATTCCCTCAAAATGACCGTTGTTTTGTTTGCACTGTTATATGTACATATATGCAATAGGACGGCGTACGTAATGACTGGTGTGTTATAGGTCAGTAAGTAAATAATTGCATATATGATGATGTCCATAGTAGAGAACAATACTGTATCTTAAATACACGTTTAATTCAACGTTCAAAGTTCAAACCTGTACGCCGACGACTCTTAATTACATATAATTAGATGATGCAAATCGTGTTTCAACGTATATTCAGCTTCAGTAGAGTATACAATATTCTTTAAAAAGCCCGAGCCACATACATTGTTTTAATTACATCTTCATTCAATCATATAATTCCTACATATTGTATGTCCTTAATAATATGAGAAATGTAAGCGAAATTTTTTACACTCAATTAAACCTTGTTGACCAACTCCAGCATAACCGTAAAATTGAAATGACTTTTGCACAAATATCTTTACTTACATACTTTTTTACTTACATAATAGCGACGAGCTTTTAAATTGCAAGTTTCCATAAGCTTATTGGCAATTAAGATGTCGAGAAGAAGGGTTCGAGATACCGTGAACATGGTTGACAACGACAACTAATTCAAATGTGTACTTAAACTCTGACAATGTTTTAATTTCATCACTAATGTTGTAGATAAGCTTGTAGTTGATGTTATGTAATGGGCAGGTAATCCTTTTATAGCTTACCTATATGTCAAGTAAATAATAAATCCCTTATCGCCTAGTCATCATATTTGAACTTATACGAGAAACACAACAATGTGAAATTACCCTTATTAAAATCCTCTCTTAATAACGATCAAGCACTGTACATGAACTTAATGAAGGCTTGAAATCTCCGTACAAGTTTAATAACTTTCTCACATTTGTTACAATGTAAAATACATGTGCATATAGCTATATCATACACTTAATGTATTAATGTATTTCACAGGTCACAAATTACCACACACTGTATACGTTGACAGCCGCAAATATACAGCGTAGCCAATCATAAATTACAAGTGTGAAATGGATTCACGCCCATCTACACATATATACATACAGTATACTCCATCCCCCATTATGAATCGCAATCTTCAAAAGAATGTTTGCATGCATCGTCATTTGATGTCAAAGGTGTATATTATGGCAGCAACATATATGTCATAATAAAATAATAATAGCAATATGCCTGAACATTAATGCGTATTGCTCCCTATTATTGGACTTATTGAACATTTAAAATCATGCTTGCTCGCCTGAATTTATATAATTAATTATAATTATTGAGTAATTTCTTTAAACTGTAATAATTCTCATGTCCTCCTACGTTCATTTTACCGGCCCAAACCCTACACGACTGTAGATTTCCATAAATCTTTGCTGTTATTTATATCTACAGTTACGTTATCTATATGGGTTCACAAGTTTCACAAGTGAATTCCGATTGTATTAAGTAAAGCAATGCTAAATGCGCAACAAATGAAAATAAAGAAATATTACTACACTAAAATACTGTAGTTGAATAATAACCATAAATAAATAAAGTAGAGTTAAATAATAAATACCGATAATACAGTTAGTTAATTAACTACTTAAAGTATTAATACTAAGTTAGCTAAGAATTTTAAACCAGACATACAAAAATTCCATCTACTGCAAATTGTAAAAAATGCATGCGCAAATAGTTTAAAAACACTAAAGATTCATGCTGCGTAACATTTTAATACATACTTCCTCATAAGAACACATTGCAGGAATAAAAAAGAGAGAAATTAGCACAATAAATGCTACTGAAAGAAATAATTACAAGCAATTAATACTTGTAAAATATTAGTTCATAAATTCTTTTGTATTTCTGTGTCATTCCTGAATTATGATGCAGACAAGTTTGGTGCGAGGATATACATAAGTGAATTTAATATATTTTACCATATGCCATATGCCTTCAATATATGTTAACTTTTAATAAAGTTTATATTAAAAATAAATTGTAATTCTACTCATGACACCAGTTCGATACATTGAAAGATTTTACAGGAGTAGATTGTCGCCATTTTTTGGAGCTCCTCCGTGCAAAGCAAACAAAAATATTATTTTACACAGCGAGATACACAATATTATTTTAGGGCACCATAAGAGACGTGTGAAGTGTGAATGTCTTTCTGAAAAATGAAAAGTCTGAAGCTGCCTTAGTAAAGTGTTTGAGGTAATAACGAATTATATTGCAACTAAGTCAGTCAAAGATTTATGTCACAGTATTTCATGCCTAAAAATTATATAAATTAAATGGAAATCATAATCATCGATGATATTTCAGATGTAGGTCCGAATGATCAAGTTATCCATCTTAGAAACAGAATGTAACCTTGTGTGTCGGCACGAATTCATTTTTTTAGAAATAAAATGTGTGGAATTTCTTAAATGGAATAGATTATCAAAAACTAAAGCCTCATGCATGCTGTGCCGTATCTTGTTTAAATGATTCGGTGATAAGAGGAAGACCCTCTGCGATGTCATGATTTCGTGCGAAAACTAAGTTATAACAATTGAAAAATAGTAGTTTACGTGCAAAAGTGACAATCATAAATCAAAATACTCAAAAACATTTTAAAGTCAGTCTGGTTGGTGCTACTGCCGAAATACAAGTCTATAAAGGAGGGAGGGAGAAACATTGGTGTCAGAATGCATAATATCAAGTTAGCAAATCCCATTTAGATACGGTTTCATATATTAGGTGACGTATACATTAATATAAATTGGTTTTATATGTGTTATGTATAAATTAATATAAATTGCCCTATCTTCTTATGGCTGTTCACATTGCCCCGCATATTATGTTGCTACCTACTTTGTATGACTTGAAATATTTTCAATGTGATTTATTAAGGCTGGGACCTTATTATACTTGTACGTACAAGCCATGTAAAAATTTATCTCAATCACTTATTATTAGATGATACGTCTATGTGGTAAACATTAGGTATAGAGGCACCTTAACATAAAAGTGTCCAACAGCCCATAAACATTACACCTTGTGCAACATTGTCTTTTCGAGTCGTGAAGCAAATTTATTGTGTTTTAATATTCAATAATAAGTCATTGCATAATGCGACCAAAAGGAAAAGGGATGCCTTTACGATTTCATTATTTCAATGCTTGTTAGTCAGAATACTATTTCAGAGCCTTTAGATTTACATGATAACATAGTAATAGGCTTTTAAGCCATAACCATACACTATAGGATTGTTTCCCAAAAAAGTCTTGTGAGAGAAGTTATATGGTGGCTATTTGTGATAAGTTACTTTCGGTTTCAAATTTCATTGTAATTCTTCGACAAGATTATTTGCCATTGTTACTTACATTTCTGAATTCCTTTGATGACATTTATAAGATTTCTATATTACTGTCCTAGCTATCATCTTTACGTTTTTGTCAATTTTGCATGCTCAATCATAGTTGGGCTGGGTCTCTCTAATTATAAAATAGGGATTATAATTATTGCGAATCAAAACTGATTCTCTTTTATTCATAATTACTTACCGTTTCAGATCTGAATACAACACGCATCTTCTCAAAGAATCTTGAAAAACGTATCCGACATTTCCTCAAGAGATCCTTTTAATTTAACAGGCGTTTCTGAGCAGAGTCCTTAAAATTTAGCAAGTGCTTCCTACCAACATCCCTTATTCAGCATGCGTTACAGTATAAAATCTTCTAATTGTATAATTATTATAGAGTATATAAAATCTTTGAAAATTTAGTAAAAAGTTTGTCCATTTAATTCTTGGAAACTAAGTATGCGTTTCATTATAATATCCTTAAAAATTTAAATAGTATGTGCCTTTTTACAAAACTTCCTATATTCCCTAAAAATACATTTCCTCATAAATTCATCCTGAAAAATTTTGAATCCGTTTCCTCATATATGTACAAATGGTGTATACTTATGTAAAATTCCATGAAAATCCCATGCACGTTCGCTCAAAGGCGTAAATATTATAAATTAATAAGTATGGTTTACGGCATTTTTAGCCCTTGAAATATATTTCATGTTAACCAGACGCAGACAGGCGAAAACTCCTTCCTAGTTTTTCCAACTGAAGTTCTTGATTAATTGAGATTTAATACCCTATGTAATAATAATTACGTCTCTAATGGCGATATCATCCACTGTAACGTAATTTTGGTGCTGTAAATGCAATATAATATCCCACCAATAGACACTGTTCAAAAAGCAAAGTCATTTCTACATCCATAAAATAATTATGGTTCAAACTTCTGCCTAAATAACTGTGTGAGCGCGATTACAGTTGCCGTGAACGTTGAAATGTGCCTTTAATTATTGGTTATATGTTATGAGATTAAGTTTAAGAATGGCTTGGCTGATTTTGTGATGAAGATACTTAAAATTAATAGCCTTTTATCAATGTAAGTTTATACGCTTACTATTCTTTTCATTGTACCGTACCCTATATAGTGTTTATATTACGATTCGTAAAATTTTGACCTGGAATTGCATTACATCTATGCATTATTAAAAGCTTCTCTGAGTTAACACAATAGTTCAATAACAACCAGCCATCAAATACTAACAATATGTACTAATGTCAAAAAGTTTCACATAATATGTAAGTTGATGACAATGTTATTAGAACAAGTTCAATTAGCATTTATCCTTGGATAAAATTGCAGCGGAAATTACATGCAACGCGAATAATTCCAAATACGGGCTAACAACCCTTCCATTAAATTACAATTTACATTTCTCTACATTGAGATTTTCCATTGAAACGTGACGTGTGATTAAATTAAATTCACTCAAAAACTTCACCTATTGACTGCCACCAACGGGGAGAAAATCATGCGCTCAAGCTGTCATAATTGTCAATAATAGCACTACTAATGCATTTGGGTTTGTCTCTGGAAATGCCAATAAATCATAACAAGTCCAGAAGTCACATGTAATAATACATTAACTATACAACTATAGACTTTTTGTTTGCTACACATTCGTAAATGCACATATGTTGATTTAAAAGATGTATATATGCACAAACTTTTAATCAAATATAACAATATAACCTCTACAGAGCCTTGTTGTTTCAAACGAATGCCTCCGAGCTTGACGGTCAATCGTGATAACCAAGGTGGAGTTTATTCAAGTAATAACAATATAATGTATGCTTGTAACTTGTAAGTAACTGAAAGTATATCGTTACACTTCACAAACTTTTCTTGTTCTTGAATCAATGAATTGAAGCAATGAGTGAGCAATCTAGATTTCACGTGAGTGAGATTATAACTCTAGATATAAAGTAACAAGTTTTTAGTGTATACAAAGAATCCTAACTAATAATACAATGGATCGTGTCAGACAATAAGCCTTCTAATGTGTAATTTTGATATGTAATCCGTCCCAATTGTATTACGATTCACCCTTGCATATGTAATCAATAGTTCTAAATTATAATATTTAATCCGTAGAGAATACTCAAGGAACCGTAATAAGTAAATGTTTACCTTCTATCTCAATTTATTTAATGATAATGCAGGATCCTGGTATGGTTAGTTTTAAGTGATATGTTCTAGTAAATTACACAAAAGTAACATTAAAGATTGCTTCTACATACATTGTCAATTAAATTATTTGTATCACTGACACTGTAGAATGTCATTTTGAATTACTATGTTAAGTGTAATATCTAGCATTGTTGGTAATGCTAAATGTAAATCTTTACTTATTGGTACGGCCAAATGAAATGGCGATTCAGTTATCATTGCTAATTAGTACCATGGTACAGTTTGTAAATGAAAGGAACGGTCATTTTTACGTCTGAAGCCGGCTCTGATTCGACGCAAGCATAGACATGATTATATAATTATCGGCGTTGGACAAGGTTACGCTCTAGGATTTGGAAAAATGACTCCTTCATAACCACATTCAATTACCGTCATTCATACTCACCACACGTAAGCTCACTTGTCATTATTGATGCCAAATGTGTCGCCGGTGGAATTGTATCACATAAAGAATTTGAGTGTTTCTTTATAGTTATACAGAGTAGGTATATTCATTAGCTCCTGCCATTCTTTCTTTCGTGATTTTTTTTAATTCCTCCAGCTATTTTGTATACTTTAGCATATCTACTGCTAACCGGACTACTGTATGTAGATATGAGGGCTAATAATGAAATCTAACTCTTTACTCTCTGCTATGTTATGGAGCCTTATGGTATATTGCATGCAGATTTCTATTACAATAATGTTTTCACATCTTTTAAACACTCTTAACAAAACAGTGCAACCATGGCGTCTGTACAATGAGCGGGGAAATGACTCGTGAAGTTATTTGATTTCACTTTTTATTCCTTCAGGACTGGATCACGCTCCTTTGTGATTTCCAATAATTTATGTGTATCTATGTAGACTCGTTAAATTTTCTATGAAATTTTGTTTACAGAGTTATTACATACTACCTGATTTATCATGTTTTATGACAAAGCCCTTGGCCTGGAGTATGTATATGCTGGGTACAGAGGATTGGTGACTACAAAGGAAATAAAAGTTTGACTGATCCCTTCTTTGTTTCAGTAAAATATTTATAGAAGACAATGCACATAAACTACATGATTCGTAATGAAGCCATGAAGACAAAAACAATAACTAGAGCTTAAAGCCTGGCTTTTAGATAATGTTGATGTGAACAAGTATCTCAATACATAATGATTAAATGATGACAACAAGAATTTGTCTCGATAGCGAAAGTTGTTTTAATTTCAATCAGTTGAATCAGTTCATATATGAGCTGCATTCCAACAAGGAATTTTGGAATATGAACTGCATTTAAGGTCGTGGCACGTGCTTTATAAATATTAATGAATCCAAATTACACTCCCTGTCTTCACTAATTCTACACTTATGTATACATACGTCAGAGTCATGCATGGAATTTATCCTTTCAACAATAGGTATCTAAATTTGAATCTGCCATGCAGCAGCTCAGAGATATGAATTAGGAATATTGTTGCATACTTATGAATAATCAAGCAACGAAAGCATGTAGATGGTAGATGTCTTTTATACTCATATTATAATCAATTAATAATTCCCGAAGCTGCAAGTTTAGAATAAAACTTTTCAGCTGACTAAACCTTAACTAATGCACCCTCGCTAATTCTTTGTCGTGTCCAAATGTTTTTCAAAAATTAGTTTTAAATTGCACTTTTTTGTATTTGTGGCTTTGAAATCGTACTTTTTTAATCCGCGACTTCTAGATTGCACTTTTTTAATTCGCAACTTTTAAATTGCACTTGCTTTTTTTAATTCAAGATTCTTTGTATTGGTACCATTTACTTTGTCAAATGAACTTATAATGCTTTCAAGAATTTCTCAATTCTGGGGTTGTGTCTATTATATTGTTAAATACCACAAACTTACTAAACATGCAATTATACAATTTTAATCCCGAGGTCATGTGAAAAAAGGAAATTTAGAAATGACCAACAGCAACACAGCTGTTGACTGGAAGTGTTACGTAAAAGAACGCAGCTGACACGTTTTATTTGGAGGTGTCAAATACACTAAAATCCAAGCCAAGTAAAAACTCATAAGCCTTCAGCATCTAAATTCTACCATATAATTATTCTCTATTATGGTAGTGCAATCATAAGTGTAATTGAGTTGCAATGTTAAACGTTTCTGTAGTTTGACTCAAAACAGCTAAAAGAGTAAATGGTAAGTGCATACATCTATACCATAGACGCTCGACGGCAATGGAAGCTTCAAAAGCTCAATTTAAGTATTGCACGAATATTTTAATTAATTATAATCTTGATTCCTTTTTTTTTTAAATAATTGCATATAAACATGCACGCAAATTAATATACATATGTACATACAAATTATGCACATAAATATCTATATATCACAAAAAAATAAATATACATGCCTTATCATTTAAACAAAACACAGTGAATACTAATAATAGTGCTAATTAAGGACGTATTTGTGTTCAAAAGAACCTTCGACATATCTTTTTGACTTTCAATATTCGAAAAATTACAATGCAAGCAAAAGTTATTTGTTTCCGGGTAAAAGGGAGTAAGAACGTGCTTTATGTACATATTAGCATTCCTTGCTCCTCATTAGATAACTTGTATACTGCGGCAAGGGATTTTAATCCACCTTGTTCCATGTAATTATATGGTTAAATAAATAAGGAAAAGCCATGTGAGGGTTCTTACACAATCAGCTAAAAGGAATTCCTCGAAATGATCATACCCGCAGGTGAAATAGTTGAACAGTAATAAATAACCTTTGAATTTCGCTTTGTCTGAAAATTACCATAGCGCCTGCGAAGCAAAAAGATAAAACACCCAACTAACCAAATAGCAATAATGTCGTACATTACGAGCAGGTTAGTAAGGAATATTAATAATAATACATTAGTAATTTTAATTAGCAACGTGAATACAACAATTAATTTTTTCTGTCAACCAGTGGTTTTCCTATCCATCATAGAGCTATTGAAAGTGGTTCACATTCACGATTTCAGAAAAACCCAGCAATGATCGCCGGACTTGACGAGACTGCTTCATCAACTTTTGTGGTCTAATGTGAGTGATAAACACACTTACTATATAGTACTGGTAAGTGGTATAATTTCCATCTGTTGAGAAGAAGTTTTTGCCAAAAGTAATTATGAATAAGGGCGGATGCTCAAAAGATTTCCAGTCAAAAATCTAATCCAAGCCAGACGTTATTGTGCTCGAGCTCTGACAGAAACGAAGCACCTTGAGTAAGTTGCGTTGATGTTAAAAGCAACTAATAATAATAAGAACAATGTACAAAGCAAAATGATTGATAATGTATGCATGTTGCGTGCTTATGTACTTATATTATGCAGGAACTAGTGTGTAGCAAAAAGTCAAGAACAACCGGATTAAAAATGAGCATTATTTTACAGTGGAAACTCGCACTCTCGTGCACATTAGGAAGTTACGAGGAGGTCCTACTCCAACAAAATCCTAAAATATTTAAAAGTTACAGATGTGTGTAGATATATGTAGATGTAGACTTATATATGTCGTTTATCTTAATGTGAAATGTAAAATATTTTGTGCACTTGTAAATCTTGAACCGGTTTTTTCATTGTCCACAGCTATCAGTAATAATGATTATACATAGCTTCTTGTCGTGAATTTGATTGTGGAAGCATTATTATGATAAGCATCCCTGCACAAATCATTTTCACCTGAAGCAAAAGTCGTGCAAAATATCTCCTTACTTGCAATAGGTCTAGATAATTTCAGCTGTCTCAAAGCAAATCGAAAGATAACAAGATATGCTTAACCTTGATCACACAGTAGTGGCTGGCCAATAATAATTGATACCTATGGAGTTAACAGTTTAAGAGTGAAGAACGCTGGGGAAGCTAATAAGCAGCTAATATAATTGTAATCTAGCACTGTAGTAAAAGTGACTAATACGTTCTGAAATGCTGCAAGCACGCCCAAGTAGATTCATTATTGACATGTTTCTTCCAAAGAATCTACTATAATATGTAATAACTATTCATTTTATTTCTATGTTGTTAGCACCTTCAAGACGTCAAGCAATAATAATAGTCAAGTTAAAATTTTATTAATTGCAATTTATATCGTTATTTTGAAGAGCTGATTATTGCTAGATATTTTGGTGGATACATAAAATATCTTTGGTTTACTGAGACCCTGAGACTGACTGAGGGAAGAACACAATAACAATGCTGGTTTCATAGTCCTAGTACTGTTTTAGACATATGTTAACTTGGCTTTATTTTAGTTTGAGCTTTACATTAACTCGACCAGTTAACTTGGTTTGTACAAAACACTACCATATACATAATACATTACTGCGAAGGTAACGAAGTGATCAGGGAGGACTGATATGGAGTTTACAGGTGTATAATTATAAATTATGACAGCAACACTGTTATAACTGCTGGAATATCTATACTTGATTATTACCTCATGTTTGTAGTAAAGACCACAAGATAATTTTTAACTGTCTTGTGATTTGACAACAATAATAGTAACATTAGGTGATACAAATAGTAATAAGTAGTACGTACATCACTACTAATAATTGCATTGTTTTATATTCTGTGTGTGTACATACACCGTAACATGGTAACATAACTATGTTACTGTTAAACTGTATAGTAAACTTATACCATAGATAGATATATGTACTGGTACACATAACATAACAAGCTCGCCTCGTGTGAGGTAAAATGTCGTTATGGAATGTTTGTTCCCAATGGTAAAAACAAGTATCCCATTGTTTCAAATCACTTATTACCGTCTTGTTGCTCCAATTAAGGAATCAGATTTATCGAAGTAAGTAGCAACAACGATATATTATTGTATTTTCTGACCATAGTATCTAGTGTACTGATCATTAGTTAATAATTATAGGAGCACCGCCACTATCTCCGTGAATGGAATTATTATGAAGAGGTCAGATTTGTCCTTCTTAAGTTCTGTTAAGGAGAGCAATCACAGAGATATCAGTGATGGTTCATTAGTAAACTATATTGCTAGTATACAGTTATTACAATTTTGCAGCATTAGTTTTGACATTTCATATGAATTTTAATAGATTGAGTAATTATGCATGCAGAGTTTGTTTAGAATTACAAGAATATCAATAGAAATAGATTACTAATTGGGCTCAAACAAATTTTTGAAAGGGTTTTTTGAAATAACGAACATGCTGTAATATATCTGCAACACCTACAGATTGGCCACCTGAAGATCAAAATATATGATTGCAAGACAGACTGTACAGGCTATTTATCTCCATTATAACAAGACCCGAGCATACACGCAGCCTTGTAAACATTGACACAAAATAAAGACAGATTACGTCTACTCAGTTTATGACAGGCAGTAGGATGAAAATGATGGAAATGATTTACGCCTGAGCTTATTTCCAACTATATAAGGTTCCTCACGATTTTCACTCGTTCATAACCTTTACTTTTGAGGTTTTGCATGAAAATGAACGAGTTTCAAAAATTAACCAGCGGGGGTTGAAGTCAATTGAGAAATAAATTTTTAAACAGTAACTAATTGGGGGTAAAAAAAATTGTAAATACGTAGGTCAAATAGGTATTCGTGAATTATGGTGGACTGTAAAAACTACTGGTCACAAGATATTGCCAAATAAATACACAGACTGCCAAGTTCTACGAAAACAAATAATTGTAATTATTACATGCGAGGTGAAAAAATAAATTTCTTACCTAAGTTCAGTCTTTGGTAATTTAGACGTTTCATTTTGGGATGATGGAGAACTGCCATAGAATGCTCTTTCATCTTTATTGTAAGATGCTGTCTAAAGCAGCCTGGCTATGGGATTTCCACTGCAGCCAAGGGAAAATACACAGAAGCGGTATTCAAAGTTTTTTTTAGTTCCAGTAACACTTTCTTGGATGTACACTTTTCAATATTTAGCACGCACGGGTTCTCTTAAGTTCCCCCCATTACTTCGGATAGAGAAAATTCACAATTACTTTAGCGTTCAAAATTTAATGCAGCCACATCTTTATGGTGCAGTTACTTGCACAAGTTCACTATAAACAGTTCCAGTACCCTGTGGAAAGAAAGTATGCGCGTAATAAAGGATTAGAAAATAGTTCATTCTTAGTTAATCCTAGAAACTATACAACGATTTTGTTGAAAAATGTTGATTTTACATGTCGCATACACTCATAATTAAAATACAAATTTAATTATATAGAAAAGAAGTAAAAAATGTATACTTTTAAGGAAAATTATCAAAATATATGTATATACATACATAAGAGAAACTTAAATCGACGGAGTTCATAAAAAATCCATATTAGAGCTTATCTACGATTTGATAGCTTAATTTTCATCTAAAAGATAAACAACAACAACAACAGCAAAATTCTTTATCTCCAAGTAATTTAAGACCGTTTAATCAAACCGTTTACCACAGCATTTTTTCTACTACACTAATTTTTTACAAGTCCAAAATAAACCCATTTTCTTGAGTATGAAGAAAATACAGTGAGTAAATAAATTAATAGATTTGGCAAAGAAAAGCGAGTAAATAAAATAGATTTACCTTGACGTATAATGTTTTCCACTTGATGATCAACTTTTTTGATTTGCCGTTTAACTGCACATTATCCACAGCTTATGCGTCTTCCTTGACATATGAATGTGTGGGTTTGGGTTCAAAGAGTATACAAACTGTATCAACAGCACACGCGGTTGGTAGTCCAAACTAAGCTAGCACACGCAAACAACTGAATGAATGAGAGAAAAGAATGTTGTCTGAGTGGCAAAAACAGAAGAAAGATATATAGAGAGGAACAATAAACCACGAGGCTTTGGTCTTGACTCCTCTGATGATGAGGGAAACGTAACGTAACGTCCACAGGTCTGTAAGTTGGAGTAGTAGGATACCTCACTATATAAACAGGTGAGTAGATTGAACTTTTTAAGTGTTGAGGTAATTCAACAGTGAAGTACTATATGGAGTCCTGTATAATAGACGCTGTTTAGATTTTTGATACAATTATACTTAATGTGTGTATATGTATAAAGCCTAATGGTATCCACAGCTGGACTCATTGATGGATACAGTGAAGAACCAAATAGGATTCGAAAGAGATTTAATTCAGTGCATAGACAAATGGGCTAAGTTCAGTCATCGTGACGGACAATGAAACAGTGATTCCCCAGTCGGCTCTACAGTCTCAAATTTTTATGTATTTATAAGAACAAGATCACGTACAGATGCTATTAATGGGTTCTAATCCCCCTGATGCTACCCAATGTGATAGAGTGAGCATTAAGACAGATCCTCAGTATTAAATTGACGCTAAACGTTGCGGCTTCACCTTTACAATAAGCCTATACCGCTCCTATGCCAACACCAACACTCCTGACTTACTGACTTACTCTATAGAAGACGAACAACAGGAGAATAAAGCTCTACAATCAGGACCAAAATGCTGCTTAAGCGCTCCTTCACACTATACCGGTATAATTACAATCCTGTATAGTCCCTAATAAGTATATAGCTGAAACGCCAGGAAGAAATCGAATTTTGCTCGTTTCCTCCTTTTACAGAGGTTAAAATCTGTTGGATTTTGCTGTATCGTTTTGATTTTGATCACGTTATTCTTTTGGTTAGCTTTATAATCCCCAGTTCACACGTAATTTGCAATGTCACTAGTGTCAGTTGCTATTAACACTAGCCACAATGAGGTAAACTTGATATCTGTGATCTTCTTTCAAGTGTTCCGAACTTAAATGAGTTCGCATAAAGATTTTTCCTTTTTTTAAAAAAACGAAGGCGACTTAGATTCAATGAGGATGTTTCAATTTTCCTAATATTTCCCCTCAAATCGACGCTAAACGTCAGTTCTTCAAATGCAACTTTTTGTGCTTACTTCAATGTAAGTAAACAAGTAATTCGTCGCACCTAATTTATAACGTTTCACCTCTATTGATTGGCTATGTATCTGTCTGTGTAGCTGATGACTGATGATTTCCGTCCAAACTAAACCCAAATGAAGAATATGCTACTATAAACCGGAGCTCCTACAATGCGACACTGAAGAGCTTCCTTCTCTTTTCTTCGATGTCTTCTCCGAGAATTGGCTCAGGTTGCTAACACATTTTTGTAAATTGTGAATTCTGATTCAGGGGGTGCATACACTTTAGGTGGCTTTCATAAGACTTCCATACACATGGTCGTAAGTGGCTACTTATTCTACCTGTAAACGATGTATGTGTGTGTACTTCAGTTTAGAGAAGGAAGAAAGTCTCAACCTGGTGGGTTTCTATTCTGTGTAGCCATCCTCGCTTTATTGTTATTATGGGGCAGTAAATAAGACCAGCAGGCAACAAATGTGTGGTACTCCAAGAAGAAGTCAGCCAAGTTGAAGTTTCATTTAATATGTTTCCGTGCAATGTATTACTAAATACTACTTACTACTACCATGCATTTAGAACACAGGAAAGAGGCAATGCAATATTCTTACTCTCATAAAAGCCCCTTGCGTCTACATACAGTTCAATCAGATAACTAACACTATCATTGTCTGCATTTGACTTTCAAGCATATTTATCCACAACAATTACCCGCATTTAAACAACGTAAATGAACTTGGAGAGTTGAAGAAAGCAATTCATGAAATTCATTAACTTCATAATTACGAATTGCAATTATTCCAAAATTTAGCATTAGGCGAATAGCGCTTTAGGGCGGCTTGAATTCATGAATCGCAATGTTTTTAATATTACTCGAATGTTTACAGGCTTGAATTTATGAAATGTTATTAATCCTTACTTGAACAAAATTGTGCAGGAGTTCGGCAACAATTAATGACAGCATTAAACCATACAGATTTGTATAGCAAATAATGCCAAGCTTTATATATTTCAAATGCTAATTCAAAACTATGTTTATAAAAAATAATGCAAAACAGTGAAGACATGTGCTCTCGTTAGCATATCCTACGCTTGTAGCTAGGTAATTATGGCCAGTAGAACATTATTAAAACTTAAAAACTGTCCGGATGCAGTCGTCAACGTGGTTCGTCGTCACCTGAACGCAGTGCTTCGCAAACAATATAAGTATGTACTTGTATAAGCTTGTGCTGTATGTATAAGCAGGGAAAATCCAATGGACACTTCTGTCATAATTTTTGTAAGATGCGTATGTGACAGTTAATTAGCGAGCATAAACTTACAAGAATGAACTGCTAGCTCACGTCGTCGTTGGAAAGGCTAAGACAGTTATATATGAAGCTTAAGTCAGTGTTTTCAAAAAAACGAAGATAAAACGACAGGAAATGAAGAAGGAAAGTTGAGTTTTTCCTTTCGTTTCATACTTGAGAATTATGTTTGTGTACACAGAGCAGTATATAAGTATTGGGTGAGTCTGAAGGGATGAAGCTGTGAGGAAGTCCGTATAGAGTATATGAAATATTAAATTGAGCATACTTAGTTACTATCAGTGGTAGATCTTATGTTGAGGCAGAGCTAAATGCGTAATTACAACGACGGTACAGCTGTTATTGTATCATGATTTAAATGTAAACAAACGTTGTTTTTGCCATCGGTAGCCGCATATACTACGGGTGTACATAGGAAGTCAGTTTACATATGCATGCATATTTTTACATATACTCAATAATAATCCCAACCGTTTATGTTAGTTACCATGTATCATCACATTTAAGTCCCTGCCTTCTTGATGCTTGACATGATTGAACGTCAAGATTGTAAGAGGGGAAACTAAAATTCTTATTATTATATCTATATGAATGACGTTGCTGTTACATACCCATGCCTGCACATTGTTTGTTCTGATTCTCGTACTATTATTTGTTTACAGGATAATAACTCATACATAAGTCCAGGCAGGCATTGTGAATATTAATGAAAGGATGAGCTTTATAACAACAGGAGTATATACACGTTGAGATCTCTGCAATAATAATCTCTAGTACATAATTGTTCTATTCAGCTCCCTGCTGCTTTTATTACTTTATTGATCAAATCAAATGTGAAATTTGTTCAAGATTGTTTTATCTTAGATAATTTGATTTTCAAGAGCCGAATCATCGCTTGGAGTGCCCATGTTTAGTGTGTACGTGTGCGAAATATCATATATAATGTGTATCACAGTTTACAGGGAACGTATTGTACCGTTTATTGTATACGTGCGATACCCTTTAGTGAAGCATGAGACTTTATTGTCTTTTGTGAAATAGTTTATTAGTTCCGACGACTTGTCGGTAGTTACTTAAAAAGTATCTTTGCATATTTAATACATACAACAAAAGAAGTATTATGTATGAATGTACACAAATGCACCTTTGGGAATAATCACCACCAATTTGACACTTTAGCACTTTCCAAGCAACAAAAAGCTCTGTGGTAAAAGTTCTTTTGAATTATTATGACTAGTAAATATACGAAGATAATATATGCATAGACAGAGCGTTAAGGATTTATAGATGCTTACTTTTTTGAGTGGGTTCAAGTAGATAATAGTATGTTCCTTTCATAGTCGTCACCACGAAAGCACATTAATTATACAAATGCCGGCTTAAAAACTTGCATCTGTTTCGTCCTTGTTGTGGTTTCACTTTTCAAGAAAATTGTATTATATGTATTTGTCATCACTATCATCAGAGATATACTATATACTTTAATTTGTTATTTAATATTCACAAATACTTACCACCTCTGCTATGCATCAAGCCAAATGCACTTTTGTTCATTAATTAACACTGTTGTCCCACTTGAGGAAAACTTGCACCAGTAAGCGCATTCGTATAGAGTAAACTTGATATTTCTGCAAAACATATAATAAGTCAAACTGGTAAGTCAATTATTATGTAGTTTAAAAAATGCCCGTAAAGCTGCAATTTGTAAAGTTACTACTAACGAGGAAACCTCTCGAAAAAGGTCAGTCGCTAGGGCCATGAATTTTTTTTCGTAGATTCCCTACACACAGTGTGTGAAAACCCACTTTTCATTATTTCCTACTTTTTTGTTGTTTAGGAGATATGGCGGTCTAAA